>JACEGR010004996.1:0-79215 GCA_014170235.1 Listronotus bonariensis | reverse complement strand
TATACCGGGTGATGCATCGCGGGCGGACATAGAAATCCAGCCATAATTTTTTTGTGGGGTCAATTATTGGCTCATCTAATTATTTTAGAGAAAAATTCTATTGAAGTTTATTGAAGAGCATGCAAATCTACGTACATGGTAAAAACTTTAGATTTTCAGTTAACCAAAAGAATTTTGCTAGTTAGATGCTAATATATTTTTATAAATTTTGACATTATTATCGCCCCATATTTACCAGAACAACAATAAAAATACCAGTTAGCGTGACATTACGTTGTCATTTGATTTTTTTGATAATAATAAAGCACTAAATTTCAAAATGACAACGTTATCAATGTGTCACAACTGTATTTTGCAGATTCATAAATGACTAATATTCCTGTAACAATTTTAAAGATATATTGGCATCCTTAACAAACGGACCAACAAAAATCTAAGTTTTTTACCGGCATGTGCATTTCCGGCCCTTCTGCTATAAACTTGCCAAATTTTCTCAAATACAGACAGGGGAATAATTGACCATTAAAAGCCCACGTGATAGCTCCTGTCCCGGCGTACATCACCCGGCATGTTTTCAAATATCACCAGAAAAGATAAAATAAATAAATAGACACCCTCTATGTTAATAACTTTAATTTACATTACCTCAACGTTTGTGGTAATTAACTATACAGGGTGGGCCCTAATTTAGAAGAAATAAAAAAAAACAACCGACTAATATTTTGATTACGTGTTTATTATTTTATTATAAATAATTTAAAGTTACAACAATAAATATACTTTTTAACAAAGATTTGTCAACTTACAATTTAGTAAAAAACCGGACGATCTTCTAAAATAATAATATACAGTGACCACTAAAGAGTTACACATAGGGAAAAATTCTAATTTTGAAAATATAAAAACACTTTTTTTGGCAATCACCTCGGCTTTATCGAGTAACTAAAAATCAATAATGACATCTGACTCATGGGTGTCCGTTGAAGAGATAATGAATAGATACTGTGGTTTCGTCCGTTACTTTGTGACCGTACATTTTAAATTAATAAAATAAAACAAAAAATATACTTTGTTCATAGTCACTTTAATTGAATGTTTAGCCGTGACAGCTGTTTCGTAGTACAACTACATTTTCAAACGTACTGACAAACTAAAATTATTTTACTTATATATAAACAGTAATACCTTAATAAAAACATATTTTTAAAAAGGTTTTAAAATCAATATGGTACAGTTGTGAAATTTAAAGATTTTATTGCTACAATTTATAAAAAGTTTTACAAGGGGTAGATTTCCTAGGTCAATCTGTGTGTTAAGCAGATGTACATTCTGTTTTTATGTTTATAGATTTCAATATTTTCTAATGTATCTAGTTTTCGCCCTTTTTGTTCTACATGTAATATTTTTAGGGTATTGATTTCTGGAAATTGTGTCCGGTTTCCAGAAAATGGTTTCGCGAAATTTGATGTTGTTTTCCCTAACCTATAACATGAGTTATGTTCTTTAAACCTAGTTTCGAAATTTCTTCCCGTTTATCCAATGTAACAGCTATTACACTCTTCACAAGTAAGCTGATAAACTCCTGATTTTTTAAATTTATTTTGTTTATCTTCTCACATTAAATATCATGTTTGATAAATCGATTTGATGGTTTATGTGCTATTTTCTGGTTTTGCTTAGGACAGGGTGTTCAGGAAATTTTTTGTGATATTTGGCCAAAATAAGTTGGGGTTTTAAATGGTTAGGTTTTGTTTTTTCAGGTATTTTGGGTAAATTTGGTTGAGGGTGAGTTGTTTACGTTTCTTATTAATTATAGAGTTTGTCAAGGGTGGAGGATAACCATTGTTTCTGAGCGATGTTTTTATAGTGTTTAATTCTTTTTCTAAATTTTCTTTGGAAAGTGGAATGGACAATGCGCGATGTATCATTGATCTGTATGCTGACATTTTGTGGGTAGTTGGATGTAAAGAATCATTAGGTATTGTAATATCAGTAAAAGTTGGTTTTCTATAGATACTCAGAATTTATGGTTCCGTAGTTAGTTTCTTTTGTTATTTTAAGATCTAAAAAGTTAATGGAGTTTTGTTGTTCTATTTTCCAAGAGATAAATTTAATCTTAGGGTGTATAGAGTTAATATAATTAAGAGTATTTTTTAGCTCTATCTCGTTTTCCTGAAAAGCCGACAAGTATGTCATCCACATATCGGTACCAAAATATAACATTATCTGAATGTTTGGAGTTTATAAATGATTCTTCTAGTTTTGACATAAATCTCGCCATTAAAAAGGGCTTAAGGGAACCCATAGCTAGTCCGTTGGTTGTTTATAAGTTTCCATTATATTTGGAAATATAATGGAAACTTATAAACAAACAGACGGACTAGCTATGGGTTCCCTTTAAGCCCTTTAATGGCGGAGATATTTATGTCAAAACTAGAAGAATCATTTATAAACCCAAACATTCAGATAATGTTATATTTTGGTACCGATATGTGGATGACATACTTGTCGGCTTTTCAGGAAACGAGATAGAGCTAAAAAATACTCTTAATTATATTAACTCTATACACCCTAAGATTAAATTTACTTTGGAAATAGAACAACAAAACTCCATTAACTTTTTAGATCTTAAAATAACAAAAACTAACTACGGAACCATAAATTTTGATATCTATAGAAAACCAACTTTTACTGATATTACAATACCTAATGATTCTTTACATCCAATTACCCACAAAATGTCAGCATACAGATCAATGATACATCGCGCATTTTCCATTCCACTTTCCAAAGAAAATTTAGAAAAAGAATTAAACACTATAAAAACATCGCTCAAAACAATGGTTATCCTCCACCCTTAATAAACCTCTATAATTAATAAGAAACGTAAACAACTCACCCTCAACCAAATTTACCCAAAAATACCTGAAAAACAAAACCAACCATTTAAAACCCTAACTTATTTTGGCCAAATATCACAAAAAATTTCTGAACACCCTGTCTAAACAAAACCAGAAAATAGCACATAAACCATCAAATCGATTATCAAACATGATATTTAATGTGAAAGATAAACAAAATAAATTTAAAAATCAGGAGTTTATAAGCTTACTTGTGAAGAGTGTAATAGCTGTTACATTGGACAAACGGGAAGAAATTTCGAAACTAGGTTTAAAGAACATAACTCATGTTATAGGTTAGGGAAAACAACATCAAATTTCGCAAACCATTTTCTGGAAACCGGACACAAATTTCCAGAAATCAATACCCTAAAATATTACATGTAGAACAAAAAGGGCGAAAACTAGATACATTAGAAAATATTGAAATCTATAAACATAAAAAACAGAATGTACATCTGCTTAACACACAGATTGACCTAGGAAATCTACCCCTTGTAAAACTTTTATAAATTGTAGCAATAAAATCTTTAAATTTCACAACTGTACCATATTGATTTTAAAACCTTTTTAAAAAATATGTTTTTTATTAGGTATTACTGTTTATATATAAGTAAAATAATTTTAGTTTGTCAGTACGTTTGAAAATGTAGTTGTACTACGAAACAGCTGTCACGGCTAAACATTCAATTAAAGTGACTATGCCAACTAACCTCAGTTTTTGATAATTTTTAATTAATTTTTTATTAATTATCTCCCCAGCGAACGCCCGTGGGCGAATGTCATTATTAATTTTTGGTTTACTTTTCGATAGGCAGAGCTGATTGCCAAAAGGATTTTTATTTTCAAAAGAACAAATTTTTCCCATATGTGTCCAACTTATTGGCGGTTACTGTATTAGTTTGGTGTATTTTCTAATGGAAAAAATGTCCTCTCTAAAAGATCTAACCAATACTTTTTTCTGTAAATTTGACAAAAAAGAAAAACAATTATAAATCTTCAGTGAGTATAATCAAAGACAATTGTAGTTTCACTATATGACACCCAGCAACAATGGCTCAATTTTGCTCATCAAGCTTGGACGCACGCCTCGTGGAATTTATGAAGCGGGTATCCATCAGTACACGCGTTGACCGTGCGTATAATTTGCCGCTTTCGCCAAATTCAGCCAAGCCAGCGTCCAAACTGATGACCAAAAAATTAGCATTGTTCTGGGAGTCTGCGAGCTACAATTGAACTTTTGGTATAAAAAATATTATTTTTAGAAGAAAATCCTCATAGTACCTATTTGTCACACCCTATATGTTATTATAAAAAAAAAATACTTGTTGGCTTATACAAGGTGTAACAAATGAACAACTTTATGCGGTATAAGAAAATTTGGTGGTCAATTTTAGCAGCTAAAAAAAGTGTGTACAAAAATGTAAAAATACAAAAATGGTATAATATGTCGGTGTTAAAATGCCAGTTTTATTTAGTATTTAAATTTTACTGTACAAAAAAATATGGCATCTGTCTTGAAAGGGTGTGGGTTTTTAAAAGGTGTATATCAAATACTGTGACCCGACTTTAGTTTTTTATCCAAGGATTGTGTGCAAAAAATAAGGGGCAGTATAGTGAAAATGAGGTTAGTTTGATTTTCAAATTATCATGCATGCATTGAAAACAAACATTTTTGACTAAAAATGCTTTTTGATTTGTGATCAGCTCGCCAAATATACCAAAAAAAACAAAATCGTACAACAAGACCAAAGAATACCAATCCATAGAACCCCACAAGTGAGATTTCAGCGTACCCTCAAAAATTTTAGTACCTACCGCGACCAACAGATGGCGAAAGTAGTACGATGTCGCTTTGCTAATACGATTACCATCAGAAATTGATAGCAGTCGCTGACGAGCAGTCGGCCCGATCAGTTAGAGTGAGGATATACGCAAAATTTAATAAAAATAAAATCCCCGATAAATGGACTCAGTATCCATAAGATTATTAAGTTTATTATTTCAGAATAGGATATATCGATGCGTTTTTACAAAACATCGTAAGCGACATTCGCCAATTTTACGGGAAACGATTTTTCTTCTCATCGCGTTATTTTTAAAGAAAAACCGAGATCTGAATGTTTTTATTTTAGATTTCTTCTTAATTTGAATTACAAAACAAACATATTTAACATTTAATGTCAAAATTTTCAGAATCTCCCAAAAAAAGCTAAAAATTTTAAAATTCTAAACCTAAATAATAGTTAATTTTTAAATTTTTTATTTTTATTTAATTTATCTTGACAACGGTGGCAGACTTGCCACCAAAACGTCGATTTTTAGTTCTCTATTTACTTGCTTTATTTTTTGGTTTTTGGTACTATTAATTTATTTTTTGGCGTGTACCCAAATAACTACCATTAATTAAATGAACCGCCGAACCAATATAGAACATATCTTCATCTGAAATAAAGCCAATGAAAAAAAAAAACGTTTCCCGTAAAACTGACGAATGTCGCTTACGATGTTTTGTCAAAAACCCATCGATATATCCTATTCTGAAATCATAAATTTAATAATCTTATGGATACTAGTCCATTTATCAGGGATTTTATTTTTATTAAATTTTGCGTATATCCTCACTCTAACTGATCGGGCCGACTGCTCGTCAGCGACTGCTATCAATTTCTGATGGTAATCGTATTAGCAAAGCGACATCGTACTATTTTCGCCATCTGTTGGTCGCGGTAGGTACTAAAATTTTAGGGTACGCTGAAATCTCACTTGTGGGGTTCTATGGATTGGTATTCTTTTTGACAAGACAAAAAAAAACTTTTTAACACCGGTATATTAAAAGTTTAGCTGTAAAAATGGAATACAAATACAAGCGTACAAAAGTGAGTATCACAAGAGAATTTCAATGTGCCCTGAAAACTGAAGTTTTCTTAAAATGATCTATATTTTTTTAAATCTAAAATACCGACTAGGTATGTCGTCTTTTCTCATCTTAAAAAAACTTGATGAGACCATAAAATTTATTATTACTAAAATTTTAAGCACGCTACTGTCCTATCTAGAGCCGCTTCTGGTTCTGTTCGCCCACCGAGTGTGGAACTTGGACGTCTGAAGGTACTGGAGAAGAAATCGACATCCTCAAATATCATTCGACGATGCTTTGGAGGCTCGTCTCGGTGGCATTGTTGCCAAAAGCTATTGAAAGAAGTAGGGATATGTTGAAGCCATATACATATTTAACCATAGTTAATATTTGGTTTTCTTAAAGAAAATGATGTAATATGTGATGCAAAATAAAATAATTCTAAGGAATCAACAATATAACAACAATAACAAAATTAAAGCAGGTACCTTAATCAAATTTTAAATATTGACGTAGAATGTAATAAAAACACAAATTTTTACTTTGTTATTTTGTCACATATTTTATATTGCTTTTGCGTTACTGCAAGTTTCGACATACTATGTCATTTCAAACGACTTTTTAAAAGTAGTAACGCAAAAAGCAATATAAAATATGTATTTCAAAAATAACAAAAATAGGAAACTAATGTTTTGCCATTCTACGTAAAAATATATTGTCACAAAGTAACGGACTACTCAATGATTCTTTAAATATTGAAATAAATAACCAACACATTTTTGTCTGCATACTTTTGATCGAGCTAGACTCGCTGGGCGAACAGTACTTTACCGTTTTAAGAAGCTTGCAAAAAAAAAAAAAAAAATATTTTTTTAACAAATATACGGGAAGTCCCATTTAAAATAACCCAACAATGGTCAATATTAAGAAAAAAAAGACGGAATTAAAATCTCGTACACCTAGTTTTTTTCCCAGTGTATGATGTTGCCTTTTGCGTACTCACCTGGATCACCTGGAAATATACCTTACTTGACAAATTGTGGCCTGTCACACATTTCAAAAAATTATATTATTTTACTTTTTTTTAATTTTGGAAAATGAATGAACTAGAGAAGGGCGAGAGTAATTACCTTATTCGAAGAAGCTGTTTCTCTGGGAAGGAATAGCTCAGCAAGTTGGGAAACCAAGAAGCACTATTCAAAGCCTCAAGAACTAAATGGGAAAATACAGGATCATTGGAGAGAAGGGCTGGAAGTGGTAGAAGAAAAATTTCAAACGAAAATCAAGATAATGATCTGATAGATTTTTTGCGAAACAATCCATTTCAGACAGCTGTAGAAGCACACAACCAAACTAATTTTCCTGGGACAGTAAGAACGGCAAGAAATCGTATTAGGAAAAATTCGGAATTGAGAAGCAGTGTAGCTGCTAAAAAGCCATTTTTGACCGATATGAATAAAGAGCAAAGAATGGGGTTTGCACTGGAATATTTACCGCAAGGTATGGATTTTTGGGAAAGGGTAGTATTTACCGATGAGAAGATTTTTCAATCTTATTATAGCGGGCAGATTAGAGTGTATAGGCCGCAAAATACACGGTACGAACAAAGATGTACCCAACATGAATATTATTTTCCTAACATCCTGTATGCCTGTGGGCATAAGTCTATGCCACTTATTGCACCGATTATCCGTAATACTGTCAATATAACCTGTCGTACAACAAGTTGTATAGTCCGTGGGCTGTTTTACGGATCATTCCAGACTCTCTGATTTATAATATACAAAAAGTTCACCTAAAAAGTTTTTAAATATCGCCATTTTGCTTCCCCCGTGATTTAAAACCACGAGACGCCACTGTCTTACAAACAAAATACTTTAAACCAGCTTTAAACATAATCTTTGGTACCAATTACAAACAAAAAATGTCCCTACAAATGCAGAGTATTCAACAATTGTTGCGCCTTGTTCGACAACATTTTATTTATCTCATTCGCTTTTTGATTATTCTTGCACATACTTATGTACGGCTCATAATTTTGGATTTCATTTAATATTTCGAAATCGTCGTTACTTATCTCGATATCCTCCTGTCAAAATAACTCCGTCGATTTGACACTTCTTGTCGTAACTGTCAAACCTGTCATACTGTTCGTGACAGCTGCCAAAATCGACGGATTTCGACTGGCTGAAACGCTGAGGAAACACTAGCTGAAGCTGATCTAATGTGAAAGACGATGCGGCGTGGGTGAGTATGTCTGGAAGAAATTGTGAACATAAAATAAAAATTTATGTATAAATTTAAAAAAATGGTATGCTATTGATAACACTAAGATTTATATTTAGTTTAAAACATATACACTAGACCGGGCCAAAAAAAAACATTTTTTTTTGATGATAAAAAAATTATTATGAAAAATTCCACACCACTGTTTTTTGACCAATCAAATGTGTAGTTTTGGTTGCATTACCATGACAACACAAGTATTTATCAGAACATTTTGTTCTCCTGCCTGGGGTACCCTGGAGCGAATTATAGTAGAAATTTTTTGACATAATCATTGAATTTGTTTTAACGTCATGTCTGTCATTCACATACATAATTAAAGAAAATGTTATTTTGTACCAGTTGTAGTATTTCAGACATAACATAATATAAAAATAACCTAAGGTTTTAAGACCCTGATATGACAATTTTATACAACTACAGTTAGTAAAATAATATCATAAGACTAAAGTACTAGACATAAGTGAAGAGCAAACGAAAGCAAGGTATGGGTCTAAAAAATTAAAATAAACTATTTTTACCAACTGTAGTAATATAAGGTATATATAATATAAAAGAATAAACAATGATAAGCTCTAAAATTACATATATTTGCAACTACAATTGGTAAAATGGAAAATATTTATTTTATAGTAAAATTTTAAAGCTCGTGTCAAAGTTACAAATATTAATTTAAAAGAATATTATTTAACACAAACTTGGTGTGAAATTTTCTTACCGAATACCACACGTGCTTAAATTATTCAGGGAAATTTTTTCTCGGCCACGAATATTTTAAGAAAATTCTCCCTCGCCTGCAGCTCGGGATAATTTTCAAAATATTCGTAGCCTTAAAAAATTTCCGGAAATAAATTTAGCACTAGTGGTATTACAAGTGAATGTTAGAGCTCTTTAACATTAATATTTAGAAGTCTATCATCGCACTAACGGTGTTTTGACAACATTTTTTAATGTCAAACTTGCAAATTGTTGTTCTGAAAAATTTTACCTACGACATATTTTAAGAGAAAATTCAATTCCCTACAAAAAGCTCTTCGTAAGTTGTCGTCAAATAAACCGTTGTCATGTAATCGAGCTTTAAACACTCAACTATAATTTTATTCGTTTCTCGTTGAAATACCGCTTTTATTAACTTGGGTTGTAACTATCTATCTATCAATCTGGCTATCTATGTAACGGAATCTTTGAGCCTAATTTTAACCAACTTCCAGCTATTCGATTTCTTTGAAACTTTGCACACTTATTAATGACCCATGACAATGCAATAATCTGCAAAAGTATCCCGTTATCTTGTTTTTAATCGCCAGGAAAAAAATTCCATTATATTATAAAAACAACACCTGGTTGCCATCTGTTGGCAATATTTCAAACTTTGCCACTCAATGGAGAAGAAATTTTTTAGTGGGTTGCCATCTGTTGGCAACATTCCAAACTTTGACTGGGTTGCCATCTGTTGGCAACATTTCAAACTTTGCTACTAAATGGAGAAGAAATTTTTAGTGGGTTGCAATCTGTTGGAAACATTACAAACTTTGCTACTCTTGTTCACTAAAAAATTTTTCGCCATTTTGTCAAGAGTAGCAAAACTAAAAATGAAAAATAATTAATAGTTTAAAAAACTAAAAACACGCTTTTATATGCAACTGAACTAAAAATTAGAAAATAATTTTTCATTAAAAAAATATTGTCATTTCATAGTAAAAGCGTGGGGTGTTTAATATATTAAATGTTATAATTATTATATTTGCCAATATCTATGATGGAAAAGTTATGAAAAATAGTAAAATGCACCTCACGCTTTTTACTATGAAATGACAATATTTTTTTTAATGAAAAATTATTTTCTAATTTTTAGTTCGGTTGCATATAAAAGGTTTCTTAAGTTTGGATGTGCTTACTACCACAGAGTTGGTCAAATATTCAAATAAATCCAATACATATTTTTAAAGGATATTTGATGCGCTACAAAAAGGTCTCTTAACATGTTTCAATTAATTTACGCCTTCAAAAGTTGTTTGACGTAGATGCAGATATCTCTTTCGCAGGATCTTAATTTAATATTGGATTGGGGCGCCAAAAATCTCGTCCATTTTAATGCATCCAAAACACAATCATGTTCCTTGTCGCGAAAGAGTCATCAAATACTTATCCTCTACTTATAAGCGGCCAAGTTTTACAGAGCAAAGACACCTTCAATCTTGTGGGCGTCACATTTGAAAGTAACCTTAACTGGCATAAACACATTGTATCTATAGCCACGGCAGCTTCAAAAAGCTTGGATTTCTCTTTCGAGCCAAAAGTATTTCTCCCCTTCTAATTTATACACTTTATATGTGTCCCAAATCCGACCTCCCTTGGAATATTGTTCTCATATTTGGGGCATGGCGTCTCCCACAACCCTAAGCATTCTTGATTCTATTTAAAGAAGAGCTATTCGTCTCATTAATGATCCTTCACTTACAGAAAGGCTTCCCTCTCTTGTCCATCGTCGGTCTGTGGGGGATTTATCGCTTCTTTTAGGTACTTCCATGGCTTCTGCTCTGAAGAATTGTCCAGTATAGTTCCTCCACTCACGGTTCCCAACAGAGAAACTCGTGGTTCCGCGCGTAAGCATTCCTATACGGTCCAACTGGACAAGCCACGAACTTCCCACTTTGTTCGTTCTTTTATCCCTAGAGTTTCTAGATTGTGGAACCTGCTGCCCGCGGAGGTCTTTCCTTCCCCCAAATCTTCAAGTTTTTAAGTCCCGTGTCAACAAACTCCCTCTTACCTCGCTTAAGACACCCACGGTATGTCAGTATTTAGGCTTTTAGCCTTCGTGGTTTGTCCAAAAATAAAAAAAAAAAACAAAAAAATAAAAATTTAAATCCAAAGTAATTTCAAAGGGCTTTTACTCTTACAATATTTTTTAACCTCATAAATTATATTTTCACAGTAATGTTTGAAAGAAAATTGTTTTTCTTTGACTCAGTCTACTATACATCTTCATTAAATATCACCTCACTCTAAATATCACGAAAATATCTTAAGCAGATTTGGAAATATTAGTTGTTTTCTTTTTGTTTTTAATTTTAATATCCTGTATTTTTCTAACTAAAAATTTTAGGGTAATTTTCTAGAAACCTGCGGCAACTCCGATTTTAACGAAACTTGGTATACTGGGGTTTTTGGGGCGCTGATCATGAATCCGAAAGAATTTTTTGGCGGAAACGTTTCGTTCTCGAGATATTCATCATCAAAGTTTAAATTTGAACTAAGCCTAGTTTTACTATACTTCCCCTTCTTTTTGCACACAATTCTTAATTTAAAACTAAAGTGTCACACAATATTTGATTTTCACCTTTTAAAACCCTGTTTTTCTACGTTTTTTACATTATTTTTGCATTAAATTGCGTAGCTTTTCTTTGATAATCCGGCAACCATACATACACATAGGGCTTCATTGCACACTGGGATTAAAATGTTCAAAGTATAGCTATGCAATTTAATGCAAAAATAATGTAAACACGTAAAAAACGGGGTTTTAAAAGGTGAAAATCAAATATTGCGTGCCACTTTAGCTTTAAATCAAGAATAGTGAGCAAAAAGAAGGGGAATATTGTAAAAATAGGATTAGTTTAAATTTCAAGTCTGGTGTAAATATCTCAAAAACGAAACGTTTCCGCCAAAAATTCTTTCAGATTCGTGATCAGCGCCCCAAAAACCCCCGTATGCCAAATTTCGTCAAAATCGGAGTTGCCGCAGGTTTCTAGAAAATTACCATTTTTAGAACACGGTCTTAAAAGCAAAGTATCTTATATAAACATCAGACCCATTACATATTTGCAAGCACCTTCTGTACTAGTTCATAAATTATGAATTAAATTATACGGAACATACCTTTAAAAGTATCTTCTTATGGAAGAAGCATATCCTCTTAAGCCTTTCATTTTGCGCCAGCTTCAAAATCCTTCTTTGTACAGTGGCAATCAAAACTTCCATTCTTCCCCTCTTGTAAAACGATCCTGTATACAACAGAGTGTTTAATATTTACAAAAAATCGACTGATTAAAAAACTTACTTTGCAAACTGCAATAGACACTCGAGGACAGACATCTATCAAAGAGAGCACTTCGCATCGTTTATTCCAATAGTTATCGTTTTCAAGCTATCGCCTCCTCTGAGATTTTCGTTGACAGTCAGAAATCCAAATTAACCTAAAATATACATATACAGGGTGATTCAAAAAATCGAGTGCATCGGAACTTAATGGGAGTGACTCTACTTGACAAAATAAGAGGTAAGAACTTCATATAATTTTTTTTCAAGAATTGTCATTCGTTTTCCAGTTGCAAGCCATCAAAGTTCAATTTTTATTTTGGTTTTCGCTATATTGCATTTATTTTTAACCAATTGATATTTGGCACACAAATCCAGGCTTTGCATGATTTTAAAATTTTAAGACAAAAGTACTTTTTTCAAATACCGCCAAAGGGCACTTTACCCAAAACTTAAAATTTATTTTACATCATAACTTTTTATTTTTGACAGATATCGCAAAGCTGGGCGCGTCATTTTATAGACAATCAAAAACTCTTGCAGTACTTTTTATTAAATTCGATAAACCTCACCGTTTAGGCACACAATAGACATCAAAGTTCTCATCAATTTTCAATCAAATTACCTACATACATACCGGGTGTCCAGTAACTCAACCGACAAACTTAACCAATCGATTCTACAACAAAAAATAAGAAAAAAACTTACATAAACATATGCAGCCTAACGTCAGTTTCTTGAACTGCGGGTGTTAAAAATTAAAAAAAGTTTTTTTAATATTTAACACACCGTAGTTCCAAAACTAAGACGTTTAAGACATATGTTTATTGAAGTTTTTTGTTCTTATTTTCTGTTGTAGAATCGCCCCGTAAAGTTTGTCGGTTGAGTTACTGGACACCCTATATATGTAGGTAATTTGATTGAAATTGATGAAAACTTTGATGTCTATTGGTGTCTAAATGGTGAGGTTTATCGACTTTAATAAAGAGTACCTTATTTTTTAAGTTTTTAATTGTCTATAAAATGGCGCCCCCAGCTTTGCTATATCTGTCAAAATAAAAAGTTACGATGTAAATAAATTTTAAGTTTTAGGTAAAGTGCCCTCTGGCGGTATTTTAAAAAGTACTTTTGTCTTAAAATTTTAGAATCTGCAAAGCTCTATTTGTGTGCCAAATATCAACTGAATTGGTTAAAAAATAAATGCAATATGGCGGAAAACCAAAATAAAATTGAACTTTGACGGCTTGTAACTCGAAAACGAATGACATTTTTTTAAATTTATACGAAGCTTTACCCTTATTTTGTCAAGTAGAATCACCCCCTTAAGCTTCATGATCGATTTTTGAATCACCCTGTATAATTTTTTGAAATAAAATAGTCCAAGTAGAACTACAACAAAAAAATCTAAAACACACTGGATCCTCAATAAAAAATTTTTTTATTTATTTAATCATCACTGAAAACAAGAGATTGTTAATTACAACAACGCTTACAAGTACGGGTAGGTACGGGGTAGTTGGCTGTGACGCCGCATTTTGTTGTCAAGGCTAACTAGAAGCCAAACTAAGCCATACTTAAAAGAATTGTTAGAATAACTAAAAATATTAAATTGTTAATATTTCGAAAACTATAAATTTTTGAAATAGACATCCCTATACAAACTTATCGCTATTTTTGACGCTTAATAGGATGAGATAAAAAAAGATAGGGTTTTCATTTAAAAAAATGACTTTAAGGTTTTTTGTCGCAATAATTTTTAACGATTATTTTTGTCCACTCTGTATTTATTAATTGTGAAAATATCAATACAGTCCTCTGTCTGCTATTTTAGTTGTATGTCCCCCACTGACATTATATTGTTACCAAATTTTCAAAATGTTTCAAAGCTAACTTTTTGAGAATTCGATCGCAGAAGTTCCTGGTGGGACACCCTGTATGTGCTGCAAAAAATTGCACTAAAAAATAGATCTGAAACAAAGATTCCTGGTCAAAATAACGCTTCTTGAACAAGTATTGGAGCAAGTCAAAGCAGGAATAAAACAGTCTTTTGTATAACTAACTAGAACTAAATAAAACAAACTAAAGTTATTTACTTAGGATTAATTTATATGTTGAACACATTTCTTACCTCAACTATTACCTGCTTTGGTACCACTTTGCTACACAACAAAGCTTGTATTTTCTTCAGAACCAAATCGGCCTCGGGGTTCTCCCCATACTCCACTTTCGGAACATACCCTTCCATGCAAACTTCATATAACTTTGAGGTTATGTCGATTTGAAACGGAGGCATCTTGTCGAGATATTCATGGCGGACTTCCGGAAAACAGAAAATCGCCCTTTGGTTTCTTCGAGCTCTCGTTGAAATACGTCTTGTAGATCCGGTTGTATTGGAGTTTTTCTTGGTCCCTGTCTTTTTCGATCTCGTCTAGGCCAGAGGTTGTTATTTCGGGAGATTCGATTGATTTTGTGCTAAAAAAATATTCCATACAGAGAGTAAGAAAAAAAGAACTGTTAAAAATATACGTCGTAAATCGTCAATTCAATCGTCATTAAAATCTACAGGGTCTCCCACAAAGTTGTAGAGAATCATGGATATGTTTTTTTAAATGGAACACCCTGTATATTATTATTAATTTTGATTGCTGACTGTATTATAAGCATTTTTTGTTAACCATATGTTATACCTATATTTACTAGTTTCCTAGAAAACGATATATTTAAGAATTACGGATACCAAGCCGATAGCCGTATTTACCTGAGCAACAATTTACTAGTTACTAATAAGTAATCAATAGTTTGACATCTGAAAGTCAAATTCTGACAGAAATAAGCAAAAAGAAAATAGCATAGCCTTTCTACTTACTGAAACAGAGAGAATTGATATTTTAATTTTAAGGGGTGTGGTGATAAACAGAGATCATATCAGGAGGTATGTGCTATTTACAATAATTTGCATCCAGACAGGCACATTAAAAAAATGCAGTTTTTCGAACTGTCCAACGTTACAGAACGACTGGTAGTGTAAAAAACCGGCCACGATCTGGAAGACCTAGGACTGCTACCTCCGAGGAGAAAAAATTAGATATTCTGCTTGCGCTAGAAGAAAATCCCAAACAATCCACCAATCAGCTTGTTTTAGACCATGAGATTGATCAAAAATCTGTACGAACCATTCTTTATAGTGAGAAAATACATCCATATAAAGTTAATGTTGTACAAGAACTTTTGATGTTGACTGTGACCGCAGGCTAGAATTTTGCGAAATAATGACTAGAAAGATTGAAGACAACCAGCATTTTTCAAACAATATTGTGTTTTCGGATGAAGCCACCTTTACCTTACAAGGAATGATCAATAAGCAAAATAACCGCTACTGGGCGCGAAATAACCCAAACTGGTATGAAGAACTGCATACACAATTCCCAGAAAAAGTTAATGTTTGGCCTGGATTGTTTGCGGGCCATGTAATTGGACCCTTTTTTATCGATGGAAATTTGACCCGGTGATCGATATCTCCAGCTTCTTCAGCAAGAAATAGTTCCAGCTATAAACAATTTAACTGCCGATATTAACTTAACCTGGTATCAGCAAGATGGAGCCCCTCCTCATTTTACTCGTGAGGTTAGAGAAGAAGAGGGCCTATCGAATGGCCTTCGCGGTCCCCCGATCTTTCGCCATTAGATTTCTTTTATTGGGGTCACCTGAAAAACAATGTTTATCGAAACAAATCAAATAATTTGGAAGAACTAAGACTGAAAATTGTCAATGAAAGTGCCAGAATAACAAGGGAAATGGTGTTAAATACCCAAAGACATTTTTGCGAAAATTTGTATCATTGTCAGTTAGTAAATGGGGGTCATTTTCAACACTTATTAAACTATAGAGCCGTTTTACCATGATTTGTTATTGTTTAAAGATAGCTTATTAAATTGTTTCTTGTTTAAAGTTAGCCCATTAAATTGTTTCTTGAAATTTATTTTGTGTTTTGTAACTAATCAAAATGTTATGATATCTAGGAAACTAATGAATTTAGGTATAACATATGGTTAACAAAAAATGCTTAGAATAAAGTCAGCAATCAAAATTAATAATAATATACAGGGTGTTCCATTTAAAAAACATATCTATGATTTTCCACAACTTTGTGGGAGACCCTGTAGATTTTAATTTATCATAGATATGTAGATTTTTAACAGCCCTACAACTTTTATATAAAACATTTTTGGTAACTCTTGTATATTTTGAGATAATCGACCGTTCTGGTAATTTTTCCCAACACTGTATATGAAGCTGTACCGTTATTTTGTCAAGGAGAATCACCACCTTAAGTTTTATGATCGATTGTTGAGTCACCCTGTATTTTGTTTATCCTCTTTAATAGGCTCTCAGCCGTGTACACCTAAGGTAGCAAATTTTTGGGTAGACAGATTGATTTTATTTTTATTTATTCTTCAAATATTCCCGGAAATTGCAAGATTTTTTGTAATAATTCCGAAATTTACATTTTTGCCGTATAGACCGATGACGTAGTTGGAGTGTGCCTACGTAACAAAAGATATAAGCTACGACATCCCTTTTCTATTGCTTTTTCCTTTGTTGGCATATTTAGCGTGGAGCTTTTCACACAAGCACTTGCAACATTGTGAAGTTGATTGAAGTCGCAAATTGTGGAAAAAATTTTAATTAACTTAAAAAAAATACATAAAAAACTATAAACAGCTTTGGTAAAATTTTTAATTTTTCCGACATTTTTTCTAATAGCCTATTTACCTATTATCCTTTTTATTCTCAGTTTTGCTACTCTGGCTATCCTTTTTCAGCTGCAGCATTTGCAGCTGTGACAAGTAAGATCGCACCAACAGCTTCATAGCTTCAGTTGCGCCTTTTTCGTAAATAATTTTGGCAACGTCGATATTTTCCTGGTTTCGAAAAATACCGCGTGAAAAAGGTTTCCAGAGTGTTTTGGAGAACGGTGCTGGCGAAACTGCTGTCTTTTCCAATGCTTGACGGAAGATATTCCAGAAATACCTATAAAAAAATATAATGTCAAGTTTCCTTGTGAGAATTGTGAAAATTGCTAATTTTTTAATTTTGCACAATAAAACTTAATATTTTACTTAAAGTATTTTCATAAGACTATATACACCACAGATTTTTATGCCAAAATATTAAGATTTTCCTATATACAGGGTGTTCATTTAAAAGTTATCACTCAGTTATCCGCAGAAAGAGACAGATTTGAGAAAATCGCCGAAAAACATCAAGACATTTATTGAGGGGAAACGTTTTTTCTCAAAATTTGGAAGGCGCCCCTGCAACCCCTTAACCACCAGGGCCACCACCACAAAATTTTTAAATGAGAAAGAGGGTCGAGCGATACATCCTTTTAAAGCTCCTGACGAGTACTTTATAAGACTCTTTGTTTGACCTCCGGACAGTGCGGAAGTGCGTAGAGGACTACAAAGTTCTTCCCGGAGTGGCGGTTAGCGGTGCCGTACGAACGTTTTTTACCTTCGGGGATCAAGGAAAGATTCACGCTAAATTGACGGCATCTTTCTTCTGGATCTAAGCGGTGTGAGCGAAGATTCCTATAAGCTGATGGTATCCTGTTTGGTGGTGAACAAGAGGTATTTCTCAAATGGCGGGAAACTAGATGGGCGTGCCATGGGAACTGTCAGTAGTAAAAGTGAAGGTTATACGTAACACCAGTAGCAGATCTTGGTTTGGCAGCCGACAATTTATGCATTGCATCGATTGTAGAATTATTTTTGTTTTCTTTTGGAATTTCTGGGAGTTACGAGCTCGATTATCCAGATTTTCCGCCGACGAAGCCCTGGAAAGCATAGTCTGAGGGGGAGAGTGGTGGATTGGACCTGAAGGGACCAAAACCAAGAAAAAAATAGAGTGAGAGAGAGAGTACTTTATAACCCTAGAACAGGGATGGCGAACCAATGGCACGCGTGCCCAAAATGGCACGTGACGTAAAAATTTGGACACGCGAGTATGTTGTTTTTTTTGTTAATATGAACATGAACACATTGAAGTGGATGTGAAAGGAGGGAAGTTTATAGTTGATGGATTTTTTTTTGCCCTTCAATATGTTTTTTTCCTAAAATGTATTTCATGGCATGCCAAGGACATCAATTTACAAAATTTTATACAAAAATGGCACGTCCATACGAAAAAGTTCATCATCCCTGTTCTAGAATATAAAGTCAATATCTTCACCTACTACAAAATGGCGGTACTTATATTTTTTTAAATGAAGCACCCTGTATATTATATAACCAATAAAAAGATCTTTAAAAAAGCTTTAAGAAAATACCCCATTAGGTAAAGATGAGTCCAAATTTAATTCATTCTGATAGCGATGCCGCCAAGTACACAAAAAATGATAAAGTAAAGAAACCCTTTGTGAACAATGATTTATTTCAGAAAAAATATTTAACCCGACGAGTTTCTAGTACCACGCCACGTGCTACCGGTTTTATAGTAGGCAGAGGCGAAATAAGAGAATGTTTTGTAAGTAGGTGATACGTGTTTTAGCAATGTATTTTTTTTATTTACCTAAAAATATGTAATCAGGCTCTGTCAGAGGCTATGGACTTTCGAAAAATTTGCTTACTTTATAATTTTTGTGTACTTGGCGGCATCGCTTTCAGAATGAATTAAATATGGGCCCATCTATACATCTTACTTTATTAGTTTCGGAAATATGGCCATACCAATCAAGTATTTGGGTTATTTTCAAAGTACCGCCATTTTGTAGTAGGTAAAGATATTGACTTTATATTCTTGGGTTAGAAAGTACTTGGAGCTTTAAAATGATGTATCACTCGATCCCCTTTCCATTTAAGAATTTTGGGGTGGGAGCTCTGGTGGCTAGGGGGTTGAAGAGGCGCGGTCCAATTTTTTGTAAAAACGTTCCCCATCAATAAATATCTCGTCGATTAGTCTCTTTTCGTAGATGCGTGCTAACTTTTTAAATGAACAGCCTGTATATTCAAAAATTAATAATAAACAAGGTACATGGCGTCAAAATAATATTTATTTTTAATTTGACATCCCGTTTCTTCTGTATTATAGACTTTTAAATATAGGTGGTTTTAAAAATGTGCTCCAGAACTTGCGCCGATCTTGACTCTTTCGAATCTCTTACGACACAGGTATCTTTCCTGAGAGCTGGATAGCTGCACGTGTTCAACCTATTCCCAAGAAAGGATCTAAATCTCTTCCATCTAACTATAGACCAATTTCAATTCTCTTAGTTCTTTGTAAAGTAATGGAAAAATTTATTAATTCACAAATTCTTAAGTATGTAGAAAAACACAAAATTTTGCATGACAGGCAGTATGGATTTCGCCACAAAAGATCAACAGCAGATCTTCTTTTCTTCGTATCATACTGCTCGAATAAGTCTCTTGAGTTTCTGGGTGAGTCCCAGATCGTTGCTCTTGATATATCCAAAGCTTTTGACCAGGTCTGGCATGCCGCACTTCTTAATAAACTTCCCTCCTATGGTCTTTCAACTAAACTCTGTACTTGGCTCTCTAGTTATCTATCTGATCGTCGTATATCAGTTATTGTGGACGGCCATGCTTCAAGCTTTCACCAAGTAAATGCTGGAGTGCCTCAGGGCTCAGTTCTGGCACCAACATTGATTCTTCTTCACATCACCGACCTTCTCTCGTCCACAACTAATTCCATTCATAGTTTCGCCGACGATAGTACCTTCACTCCAGTTTTCAGGTTCCTAAACCCATCACTAAACCTGATTTTTGAAAATAAACGCAGAGCGATGCAGATATCTCTTTTGCAGGATCTTAATTTAATATTGGATTGGGGCGCCAAAAATCTCGTCCATTAATGCATCCAAAACACAATCATGTTCCTTGTCGCGAAAAGAGTCAACAAATACTCACCCTCTACTTATGAGCGGTCAAGTTTTACAAAGACACCTTCAATCTTGTGAGCGTCACATTTGAAAGTAACTTTAACTGGCATAAACACATTGTATCTATAGCCACGGCAGCTACAAAAAGCTTGGAATTCTCTTCGAGCCAAAAAGTATTTTTCCTCTTTTAATTTATACACTTTATATGTGTCCCAAATCCGAC
This sequence comes from Listronotus bonariensis, assembly GCA_014170235.1. Lineage (NCBI taxonomy): Eukaryota > Metazoa > Arthropoda > Insecta > Coleoptera > Curculionidae > Listronotus > Listronotus bonariensis. The sequence goes on along the minus strand of JACEGR010004996.1, from coordinate 59,011 downwards.
CTCCCTTGGAATATTGGACTCATATATAGAACCTGCTGCCCGCGTAGTTCTTTCCTTCCCCCAAAATCTTTAAGTATTTCAGTCCCGTGTTAACAAACTCCTTCTTACCTTACTAAAGACACCAACGGTACGTTAGTATTTAGGCTTTTAGCCTTCGTGGTTTGTCCAAAGATATAAAAAAAGGTAGATTTGGATAAATCTTAATATTTTGGCATAAGAAATCCGCGGTTTCTCTATGTAGCATTAACTAGCAGACATCCTGTACATTAAAAACGTACCTTGATCATTTTACTTAAACCAACCACCTTCTTATCAATAATAAGAGTCACAAAAATATCAGAAAGAATATCAGGACACACTGAGATCAGAACGACTGTGAGATCAGAAAACTCATGGTGCCCTTCTGAATCCGGTTGGGATTGTTCTGAGTAATGTAGGTTGTTTCAAAGAGCAGATCCCAGTTCTCTATAAGAAGGTCTACTAAGTTTTCTCTGGTGATCTTGTTAAGGTATTCTTCGGCTTTGGAGGTGTTGCATTTTTGGATGTAGAGAATTGTTAGAGCCAGGTGTTTTTCGGACAGATTTGTAGAGCTGGTAAAAAGAAAGAATTAAAACAGGAGATATTAAAATATGTTAAAAAATCTTTTGTAAAGGAACTACAATAATTTAAACAAAAATCTCCTTTAAGGTGTTATACAGGGTGATTTGAAATCGATCACGAAACTTAAGGGGGTGATTCTACTTGACAAAATAAGGGTAGAGCTTCATTTAATTTTTTTTTCAAAATATCAATCGTTTTCGAGTTACAAGCCGTCAAAGTTCAATTTTTATTTTGGTTTTTTCGCCATATTGCATTTATTTTTTAACCAATCAAGTTGATATTTGGCACACAAATCGAGCTTTGCAGATTCTAAAATTATAAGACAAAATTACTTTTTTAAATACCGCCAGAGGGCACATTACCTAAAATTTAAAAATTTATTTACATCATAACTTTTTATTTTAACAGATATCGCAAAGCTTGGGCGTTATTTTATAGACATTCAAAACTTAAAATAAGGACTCTTTATTAAGCCGATAAACCTCACCGTTTCGCCACCAATAGACATCACAGCTCATCAATTTCAATCAAATTACCTACATACATACGGGTGTCCAGTAACTTAACCGACAAACTTAACCAAATGATTCTACAACAAAAATAAGAAAAATACGTCATATAAACATATGTCCTAAACGACATAGTTTTTGAACTACGAGGTGTTAAAAATAAAAAAAAAGTCTTTTTTAAAATATTTAACACACCGTAGTTCAAAAACTAAGACGTTTAGGACATATGTTTATATAAAGTTTTTTCTTATTTTCTGTTGTAGAATCGTTTGGTTAAGTTTGTCGGTTGAGTTACTTGACACCCTGTATGTATGTAGGTAATTAGATTGAAATTAATGAAAACTTTGATGTCTATTGATGCCTAAACGGTGAGGTTTATTGACTTTTATAAAGATTACCTTATTTTTAAAGTTTTTGATTGTCTAGTAGAATCACCCCTTAAGGTTCGCGATCGATTTTTGAATCACCCTGTATATACTGTTAAAATTTTCAAAAATTGGATATTTAAAAAAACATTTTTGATTTTTTAATAAAAGGTAGCGCCACTGCGCTTTTCTAAAATAAATAATAAATAATTTTTAAAATTCTCATTATGTTGGAACAAATTTGATCTCTTGACTTTTTTATTCGTTGCATGGTTTCGCGTAAATAAATAAAACCATTTCTCAGCATGGTCATTTTGAATAGATAATTATAATATCAAATTCTACAGTAAAAAATAAACTTTGTTATTTTATTCGTTAATTATATAGGAATTTGACCATGCCGATAAATGGTTTTTATTTATTTAAGCGAAAACCGTGCATCAAATAAAATAAAGTCAAGAGATCAAATTTGTCTCAAATTAAATGGAAATTTTTAAAAATATTTTTATTTTAGAAAAATGCAGTGGCGTAGGGTAGGGCGGGGCTAGTTGAGCATAGAGGTAAGTTGGGCAATCAAAATATCTCAAAACTACCGACCGCACGCGAAAGCATCAAATAGTATAAAGAAGGGGTTGCGCGAGGGGAACTCATTGTGCGACCACTAGTAGTGACGCGGCGATCGAGAAAAGTATCCGTGTGCATTGTTTATTTTGTGATTAAAAAGTAAAATAATTGCAAGCCGGAAAATTTTATCTGTGATAGTTAAATGTATTCCGTTCTCAATCAGGTAAGTGTTAATCTTAAGTAAATTTATTGCAGTTTAATTATGTATAAAGATTTTGGATATATTTCTAACTGGTTTTCTAATAAATTTACTTTTCCTTTAAAATTTCAGGTTGGGGTTAGTTGAGCTACATTTGCCCAACTAACCCCACGGTTTTAAGTATGAAATGTTTTTTATTATTTTTTAGGATACGGACTTATAACAGTAAGACTACTAGAGTCTCCTCAGGATTTAAAAGAAGCTGCATCCCAAACTTTGTACAAGCAACAAAGAAAACGAGCTGACCTATCTAACTTATAAATTTTCTCTGGAAATAGTTTGACCATACCCAAGAAAAGGAGCCAAGTCAAACAGAAGATAGAAAAAAGCTGCAATTTTAACAGATACAGAAGGCATTACAAGAGAAGCAAAATAAAACTGCCTAAAAAGTTTAACAAACGAAGATGAATTGATAGGTATTAAATTCAATAGTTGAAGGCACGTTGCTGTTTTATTAATGAGATTTGTTCTTTTGTCACTATAAGATTATTATACATTTTGTTATAAGATTATAAATATAAAAAGCAAATTGTCAAAATGTATTTTTATTGTAAACGTATCTAACATTTAAGCCATGATTTGACTATACTTTCTAAGTGCTCCACTAGCCCCATACCCTTGCTCAACTTACCTCACCTATGGGGTACATTGGGCATACTTGACTATCTACATTAAAATAGAAGTATCTCCTAAATTTGACTTATTAGAAAGAAATTACTATGGACACTATTAATAAGGAATAAATTGCTAATCCATCAGTATGCATTATAAGCCATTAAGACTTATTTGTGAGGAGCTATAACCGATCAAGTGAAAAATTGCTCAACTAGCCCCGCCCTACCCTACCATTTTTTTTTAATATTTACCTCAAACCCCTGTAGAATGACACTTATAATTTTTTTCTTCTATGCCAAAAAATGTCTCTTGGTGCCGTATAAAAGTTATTATAAAAAAATAATATTTTATAAAAAATTTAAACACACTATAGTTTAAAAACTAAGAATTTTAAAATATATGCTCATATAAAGTTTTTTTTATACTTTTTATTGTAGAATTAGCCCTTAAAATTTGTCGAATAAGTTGTGAAGAACCCTGTATAGACTTAATAATTTATTTTACAATAAAAATATCACATACTTCTGAACACTTTTCCACCAATATATTAATCAGTTTATCGGTGGAATATTCCCGCAATATTCGGCTCTTCAATATTAAATTGGGCAGATCACTGAAACCCTGATTTTCCAACAGCTCCAACATTGCTTCTGAAAAGTTGTTTTTCGAGCCAGAACCAAAATATTTATCGGCGTCGTGACTGGTTTTGATTTCCAGTAGTGTATGTTTAAGATAATTCATAAGGCCTTTAGTTACCTAAAATTAAAAACACATAAACTCTAAGTGAAAAAAATCTACTTACACTGAAAAAAATAATAATTCAATTCTACACTGAAAGAAACAATTCGATTCTATACTGAAAGAAACAATCGTATTAAAAACAAAGTTCTTTCTTGCTCAAATGGCAGCAAATCTTCTGGTCCTTTGCGAAAAACATAAGTAGGAATTTTTGTACCAGTACTTTTCCGCCACTAGCTTTGGAAGATGAAATTGTTTCTACCGCTAAAGGAAAGGCAGAATTATTTGCTAAACAATTTGCTGCCAATTCAACCCTTGACCCTCCCGTAAATCATCCAATTCCAGCGATTACCCCAGTTCCTCATAAAATGCCCGATATTATTTTTAAGGTAAAACACATTAAGCGTATCCTTTCTTCCCTTAACACAAAGAAATCTTCTGGACTGGATGGCATACCAGCAAACGTTTTTAAAAGATGTGCTCCAGAACTTGCACCAATCTTAACTCGGCTCTTTCGAATTTCTTACGACACAGGTATCTTTCTGGAAAGCTGCACGTGTTCAACCTATTCTCAAGAAAGGATTTAAATCTCTTCCATCTAGCTATAGACCAATTTCAATTCTCTCAGTTCTTTGTAAAGTAATGGAAAAACTAATTAATCACAAATTCTTAAGTACTTAGAAAAACACAAAAATTTTGCATGACAGGCAGTATGGATTTCGCCACAAAAGATCTACAGCAGATCTTCTTTCCTTCGTATCACACTGCTGGAATAAGTCTCTTGAGTTTCTAGGTGAGTCCCAGATCGTTGCTCTTGATTTATCCAAAGCTTTTGACCAGGTCTGGCATGCCGCACTTCTTAATAAACTTCCCTCCTATGGTCTTTCAACTAAACTCTGTACTTGGCTCTCTAGTTATCTATCGGATCGTCGTATATCAGTTATTGTGGACGGCCATTCTTCAAGCTTTCACCAAGTAAGTGCTGGAGTCCCTCAGGGCTCAGTTCTGGCACCAACATTGTTTCTTCATCACATCAACGACCTTCTCTCGTCCACAACTAATTCCATTCATAGTTTCGCCGACGATAGTACCCTTCACTCCAGTTTTCAGGTTCCTAAACCCATTACTAAACCTGACTTGGAAAACAAACGCAGAGCGATGCAGATATCTCTTTCGCAGGATCTTAATTTAATATTGGATTGGGGCGCCAAAAATCTCGTCCATTTTAATGCATCCAAAACACAATCATGTTCCTTGTCGCGAAAAGAGTCATCAAATACTCATTCTCTACTTATGAGCGGCCAAGTTTTACAGAGCAAAAGACACCTTTAATCTTGTGGGCGTCACATTTGACAGTAACCTTAACTGGCATAAACACATTGTATCTATAGCCACGGCAGCTTCAAAAAGCTTGGATTTCTCTTTCGAGCCAAAAAGTATTTTTCCGCTTCTAATTTATACACTTTGTATGTGTCCCAAATCCGACCTCCCTTGGAATATTGTTCTCATATCTGGGGCATGGCGTCCCCCACAACCCTAAGCATTCTTGATTTTATTCAAAGAAGAGCTATTCGTCTCATTAATGATCCTTCACTTACAGAAAGGCTTCCCTCTCTTGCACATCGTCGGGCTGTGGGGATTTATCGCTTTTTATAGGTACTTCCATAGCTTCTGCTCTGAAGAATTGTCCAGTTTAGTTCCTCCACTTACGGTTCCCAACAGAGAAACTCGTGGGTCCGCGCGTATGCATCCCTATACGGTCCAACTGGACAGGCCCCGAACTTCCCACTTTGTTCGTTCTTTTATCCCTAGAGTTTCTAGGTTGTGGAACCTGCTGCCCGCGGAGGTCTTTCCTTCCCCCCAAATCTTCAAGTATTTAAGTCCCGTGTCAACAAACTCCCTCTTACCTCGCTTAAGACACCCACGGTACGTTAGTATTTAGGCTTTTAGCCTTCGTGGTTTGTCCAAAGATTTAAAAAAAAAATCGATTCTACACTGAAAGAAAGATACCAATTCTATACTCAAAAAATTGATAAAATGCTACACCGAGAAAAATGCTACACCGAGCAAAAATAATACAATGGGTACGATAATTTTTATTTTATTATATTTACCTGACTATTGCTTTGTTCTTGTAACTTTTTTACCCTTTTTAATACATCTAAAGGATTTATGACAGCCATTTTGTAATACGGTATCGCCAAAACATAGTTCTCTTCATTGGAACACCTAAAATACATATAAAGAAAGATATCTGGTCAAATACTGCAGTGCACGTTTTAAACACAGACATACAGTTAAATAAATGGAAAATACTTTATTACTTATACTAGAGTTAATTTATAAATACTGAAAAGGGTTGTGATATACGCCATAGTGGCGGCAATTTTTTTGACGTCATTTAGTACCTTTTCATCCATGTTACTAAAGTGGTATTCTTTTGAGACCTGATCAGTGAACAAACTAATAGAAGTGAATCTTATAACATTCTTTTGAAACTTATGTGGCTAACTTCATTCATATTTTAAATGGCATTTGTCAACGTGGTCAAGTGATTATGATTACTTGCGACTGACAGAAGTCATAAAAGTAAAATGGATAATTTTTTAAAAGAATATGGCTTAAATGAGATAAGTCTTCACACCAGTGCCGGTAAAATTCAATTGATAGTATTATTAGAACAACTTTTTACACAATACTTCTTCATTATTGTTAGTTGCAACAACTACAAAGAAATATCTTATATACAGAGCACAAAAAATACTAAAAGATAGTCTAAAAAAGGAAGAAATTAAAAACAAACTTACATAATATAGTGATCTCCTAATAACGCACAGGACAGCCTATATGTCTCCACAAAATCCTCACAACCACTCCGTTTCTCGAAAATCAACTTAACCATGGAATCATCAGTGATTGACCATTTTTTTAACATAAGAGCCATTCTTAGGATCATATGGGCTTCACTCACCAGATGGCAGTAGGTCTGTGATGAGGTAAACCTATGTTGGTTGGCCACTATGGAGATATCATTGAAAACTACCTTGGGAGATGGTAATTCGAGGCTGTAGAGTGTAAAAAATGAAGCTGTGGAACTAAAAATGACATTGGGTAATTTAAAATCCAAAAAGTTTTTGTTATCATATATCTTTAAAACAGGTTATTGATATAATTTGCAACAAAGCCCTTACCTTCCACTTGAACTCACTGAATGTGCGGGAGAACTGTCAGAATTGGCCATTAAAATCAAGAAATTCTCCGATAATAAAATTCTTTCTACACCTAAAAAGGGTCTTAATCCCACTAAACACACTGAGTCCTCAATTGAAGGAATAGCCTAAAACAATAAAAAATAGAAATCAAAATTAGAATAACAATAATTATCCTCCAAATACACTTTATTCGAAACTGATGCATTTGAACTACTCCGCCTATCAACTTCCTGGTGTGTTAAAAACCAAAAATGCAAGAGTGGGTCGACTCACGAATGAGTGTTTTTGGATATCAGACACACAAAGACAAATCAGAAAATTGTCTTTGTCAAGAGATAAATATAATAAAATAAATTTTTACTATACTCAAAACAAATATTTATTTTTTGAATACCAGGGCTAGTGCATTTGAACTACTACTTCTAGAAACTTCGTGTGTTCAAACCGAAAATGTAAGGATGATTCGATCCAGACTGAGCGTGTTCTCTGGGTTCCAACACACAATAACAAATCAAAAAGTTGCATTTGTCAAAATAAATATAATAAAACATATATTTATTATACTTTAAATGCGAGGTTGGTGCATTTGAACTACTCGGTCTAAAAACGTTCTCGTGTGTCGTATACTTTTCTTAACATACAAGGGGAATCAAAAAGTTGTCTTTACTAGAATAAATAAAAAAAATTGAATATTTACTATACTCACAACTTGCATACTATCAATATTGTCGAAATTTCGGCATAATTGATGCCCAATTCTTAATGTGTATGATTCTAATCCAGTTTCTGTAAGGGCGTGCAAAAAGTAGTCCTCCATAACTATCTTGTATACAGGGGCAGTAAAAGGATATACTGCTATACAGTTATCTTTGTCTAAAGAAGTATCTGAAAGTGTATATTATTTAAGAATTAAGTAAACTTAGAGTTAATTAATACAAAATGTCCGCTAATTATTGGTATACAGCAGGCGCGGCCAAAAAAAGAAGCATAAACTCGCAATTCAGAAAGTTATAAAGAGACGTATAATAGTGCGACGGTCAATGCCTAGAGGCAACCCTTAATACAATAAATGAATCAGTGAATACGTTGTTTATGCGGTTGCCTACATCGCACTGCATCTATTTTTGGCTTTCACGGTCATGTGTTTTGGCGACGGCGCAGGTCCAACAAAGACAGATAAAGAAGAAAACAGGTACTTTAAACCAGCAAAATTACTTATGATATAAATATTTCTAAACTTAAATGAGAATTGAATGTTTTACAAACGATTAAAAAACCATCATTGATTTTAGCGGTTGTAGAAAAATGTTATTTAAATATTTAATAGTTTTTGCAATGGATATGTATGTGTATACATATTTTTTTCCGGTAGAAGTAGAAGCATATCATTGTTAAAGTCTGTCCATAAAAATAGTTTATATGTAAACTGTATAAAAAATGTAACACATTATATAGCAAGGCCCAATAATTAGTTGCTCACAAAATTTGACCCACCTGAGAAAAGAAACCGGCCGCGCCTGGTATACAGAGAAACCACAGATTCCTTAGGCTAAAATTTAACCAAAAATACCTAAATCCTGAAGGTATAATAATAAGGATTAGATAAAGAAGAGTTAGAGTAAAATAAAATATAGTTAATGTGATAATTTTTGATACATTTTGAATATTGTTATAAAATTTGGTAAGATTTAGGATTCTTTGACATGAACTTGTCTGTAACATGTAGAGAGAAGCCAGTAGTTAACTCCCTTAAAATTTACATGGGATTTTCCCAAGGAAAATAAACTTTTTAATAAGGAGCGCTCAATCCCATTTAAGTCTATGTTCACTAAATTTTGTGACGTAATCTTTTCCTGTAATTCTTTGTTGACAATCATACTGGAAGGTTTGAGGTTTTGGTGCTATTTTTTTGCTTTTTAGTCATTGGACTTTTGTATATGTTTAATTTTTACTGTTCATAGTTAAAGGCATATTTTTTGTTAGCTGCTTACAGCAGCTGTAAGCACACCCACAAATACTATTATTATTGTTATTATTATACATTTAGTCAATTTTGTTTTTGACTTTTAACCCCAAATTCGGCTATTTTTCCCCCTCTTGTTTTTCAACCTGTTAGACATCTCCCGTGGCCGCTAACAACCGCTGTGAGCTGCTGTAAGATTGACGTCACTGATTTGTCAAAAAATGAAAGTGCTTACAGCTGCTGTAAGCAGTTAACAAAGAAAATATCCCTTAAATAGAGTAATTTTAGGGATATTTTTCTAATTCTTTTGTCTTACAGCTGCTAACAAGCTTGTCTTACAGCTGACGTCATTATAATGTGAATAGAAAAAATAAAAGCACTTACCGCCAATGACAAATAAATGACAACTCCAGTTTTAAAACAAAATGCGCAATATCTTTAATGGCAGGTAAATTAATCCTTCACATGGTTTCCACACATACTCTTGTTATTAGTAATCATTTAGTCAATTTTGTTTGACTTTAACCTCAAATTCGGCTATGTTTTCCCTCCTTGTTTTTTTCATCCTGTTAGACAGTGGTTAGACATCTCCCGAGGCCGCTAACAACCGCTGTGAGACTGGCGTCATTGGTTTGTCAAAAAAATGAAAGTGCTTACAGCTGCTGTAAGCAGCTAACAAAGAAAATATCCCTTATTAGTACTGCAGTTACATAGAATTTTTAAACCTGTAAACAGGGGTCACTGACCTTTGGATATTTTTTACAGGGAATTTATACGTTTAAATCGTTATTAAGGGTAAGATTTTTTTTGTGGGTTTTTTACTGTTTTTATGTTATGGTATGCAAGTATTGCTTTATTTTGACAGATAAAAATATATATTATGGCAAAAAGGTGACGTCACAAACATAACCTATATTTTTTGGACAAATATAAAAAATCGAGCGCTCCCTATTAAAAAGTTTATCTTCCTTGGGATTTCCCATGTTCCAATGGCCAATTTCGATCTATCTATTATTTAAAACGTAAATATATACAAATTTTCTAAATTATCACCTGAATCTCCGAAAAAGTACAGGTAACCCTCCTGTTGAGTGGCAATCATGCAAGCCACACTATTGAGACATTGTCTATAACTGCTCTTTAATTCACTATTTTCCCCACAGTCATCGGAATTTTGTTAAAATGCTCGTCAATATACAGGGGCTTCAAAACCAAGCTTTTAAATTCTTCAGACACCTGTCTGTGGTGGTTTTCTATTACGATTGGCACCAGTTTTAGTTGGATGAGATCTTGTAGTTTGTATCCCTGGGTCTTATTCTACAATATACAAGGTGTTTCAGAATGTTTTTAAAAAATATATGGGCAAATTTCAGAACATATAAAGAAAAGTTCATTATAAGCATGGGTCCACAACTTTTGTTCTTATAATACTAAAAAAATGGTTATACTAGATATAGATATAGATATAGAAGTTTATAGAGGTATACAATCCCCTGAGGATGGCCAATTGTTGGAGGATGATATAAATAGAATTAGTAGCTGGTGTAAATTAAATAAATTGTGTATTAATGTATCAAAGAGCTGTATTATGACATATACGCGAAATATAAATGTTCTGAACATTCATTATGATATTGACTCCGTGGTGATTGATCGGAAAATTAGTGTGCGAGATCTTGGTGTTACTTATGATTGTAAATTAAGTTTTGTTGGGCACATATTGTCACAAATTAAGGGTGCAAATCGAATGTTGGGATACATTATTCGAAATACCCGTTTGTTTAGGTCATTTGCAGCTATAGACTTGCTTTACACCTCCCTTGTATGCTCTAAATTAGAATATTGTGCTCTAGTTTGGTCTCCTTTCTACAGTAAATACAAATACTCATTAGAAACGGTACAAAGTCGCTACTTAAAATGCAAATACTTTCGGGAAACAGGTACATATCTATACAATGCTCGGGAATGTTTAAGAAATTATTATAATGTTCCTTCTTTGGAAAAAAGCGTATTTTTATAAGTCTTCTTCATTTACATGGGCTTATTCACAATTTAGTTGATAATATATATATTGTAAATAACCTAAACTATAGAGTGCCAAGATTAAATAGAAGATGTTATGAGACATTTTACTGTAGAAGGGCAAGATCAAATCTAGCTTTAAGTGCCCCATTATATTAAATGCAACAACTGCATGATCGACACTGCCAGAGCATAGATATATTTAATCTATCGAAGAGTCAATTTAAAGCTAAATAAAAATTAATTTTATTTACTCCGGATGAGTGATGCTCTTTGATTAATGTACCTATGATATGTGTAAACCAAGTGTAATGTATTTACATTTGATTTTTTTTCTTAGGTAAGGTTTGCATAATATCATATTATGTGTTGTTCTGTAAATGGTTAGTCATGGTAGCAACTGTAGAACAAATAAATAAATAAACTATCCTTATTTAAATAAGTATTTATTATTGTTCACGAAGAATTGTTATTAAAAAATTATAAAACCTAATTTTAAAAGAAAATGTTCCTGCCATGCTTTTTTATGGTCTAAAAATATGCAATTAGGTTGTTTTTTTCTCTTAAACTAAACAAGATATGAAAAAAGTTAGAAGACATAACCTTACCTCAATACTAGAAGTGGACTTAATAAGAGCTTTCAAATCCTTATCACTAAAAGTAAAGGACTATGCTTATGTATCAAACTATTTTCTTTCACGATACTGGGTAAATTCACTGTAATCTTTTGCTTTTTACTTTTTCTGTCCTTTTGAGTTGCTTAAAATCTATGGGATCATCATTTGAATCTAGAATCAACAAAAATTAATTCAAAAACTGATTAACACCATTAGCACTTAATTTCTTACATAAAAACTAAAATCACTTTCAGTATTTGCCCTCTTCATACCACTATGGGCTTCGGAAACCTCATTTGTGGTAAAAATTCTGAACAGATGCATGGTATCTCTCCCAATGGCCGCCACATAATTTTCACACATCTGTATTTCAAAAGGTAAAAACGACAATTCAATCATGATGGGCATTTCTTCAAAGTCAACAAATTTCATTTTAGAAATATCATGGGTCCGAACTTGGAATTTGTAGATGTTTATGTGGTGGTTGGAAAGAATACCTATATTGCCCGAAACCTAAAAAATATTCGTTTTTAGAATATACAACGTGTGACAGAAGTTGTTAAGAAAATTTAAGGGCAGATTCTACTATTAAAAATATGAAAAAAATTCTGGTTAGTTCCTCGTTCTCAAGATACAGAGTGTTAAACTTGTAAAAAAAAGTTTTTTTTCTAATATCCTAAATATCCTTTACCCAAAATTAAGGGATAATTTATCACTAACTTAACTGAAGGAATATTTGTAACAAAAAACCATACAACACTCACGTGTGTAAAATTGTTGTACTTTCTTTAGATTAGGCAATTAAAAATAAAGCTTTTATGGATCTTAATTTTTTTGTATCTTGTGTGGTTTTAGAGAAAAATAAAATCCACCCGATTGCATATTTTTAGACCATAAAACAAGCATTGCAGGAACTTTGTCTTTTAAAAATTAGGTTTTATAATTTTTATTTAGCAATTATACCGGGTGTTGCTCCGTCGAGCGGGACATAGGGAATCCCATGTAAATTTTGAAGTAGTCAAATATTGGCTCCCCTAATTATTTTAGAAAAAATGCTATTAGGATTTATTGAAGAGCACAGTAAGTTTCACCCAAAATAAAAATTTGAGCATTTTTCAACCAACCAGTAAAAAGTAAACTGCTTAATACTTCTGCAACGTAGTATCTCATTATGCACCCTGTACTCTAGAAATCAATAATAAAAACACTATATCGATTTATCAGTGACAACTTAAATCATTAATTTATAATGTCATTGCCAAAACTGAATTATTTTATACGGGAATTTCAAAAAGAATCCTCGCATTTCATTTTAGTTTACAGCTAATTTCAACACATGCACTCACAGTTACACAAGACAATAAAACAAATTTTTCTACATTTAGAAATCAATTTATGAGGAAAATATCAGGATTTAATCAAATGCTCAAATATTCCTCCATTAACTGCCAGACAATAACCCAAACGATTATAAAACTCATTTCTTACGTTGGCTAGTTGGTACATCGATATTCTGGCACATTCAGCGGAAATAGCATTCCTTAGCTGGACTAAATTTTCATATTTTTTATTGGTAGCTTAGTTTTTAAATGTCCCCATAGCAAAAATCGTTTGGCGAAAGATTACGTCGATTTTCTTCACATTTGCAATTATTGATTACAGTGCCTGTAGTTTCAAATTTTTTATCGTCCGTTCTATTGTCGATTTACTTGGTATTGGCCTATTGGGAAAATAGGCTGCAAACATGTCCGCTACTCTTCGATAACTATCTCTTTTTTTTTTTTTTTTTTTTTTTTTTTTTATCTTCGGACAAACCACGAAGGCTAAAAGCCTAAATACTAACGTACCGTGGGTGTCTTAAGCGATGTAAGAGGGAGTTTATTGACACGGGACTTAAATACTTGAAGATTTGGGGAGAAGGAAAGACCTCCGCGGGCAGCAGGTTCCACAACCTAGAAACTCTAGGGATAAAAGAACGAACAAAGTGGGAAGTTCGGGGCCTGTCCAGTTGGACCGTATAGAGATGCATACGCGCAGAACCACGGGTTTCTCTGTTGGGAACCGTAAGTGGAGGAACAATACTGGACAACTCTTCAGAGCAGAAGCCATGGAAGTACCTATAAAAAGCGATAAATCCCCCACAGCCCGACGATGTGCAAGAGAAGGAAGCCTTTCTGTAAGTGAAGGATCATTAATGAGACGAATCTCCCTGGTAAAACCATTTTATTCTTATATTAGCGATTTTTTTTTTTATTTAAATAGTTCATTATTTAAAAATGATGTGTTATTGATCTGACAACTTAAGAGTAAGAGGTTAAATAATTTTTCTAGTATTTTATTATAAACTTCTAATACAAGGCGCGTAAGAAGATAGGAGATTCGTAACTTATTTTAGCATTTATCTCTTAGCTGGCGGACTGAGAAGAGCTGAAATTTGTACACTAGGTACAACTTTTCATGCTCTTTGAAAAATCCTAATAATATTTTCTTCTAAAATAATTGGTTGCAAATGCTCAAATTTTTATTTTGGGTGAAATTTACTGTGCTCTTCAATAAATCCTAATAGCATTTTTTTCTAAAATAATTAGGGGAGCCAATATTGGACCACTTCAAAACTTACATGGGATTCCCTATGTCCCGCTCGACGGAGCAACACCCGGTATAACAACAACAATAATTACTTATTTAGATAAGCCTTATATCTAGTCTTAATAAAATAAGTTTTCTAACTTTTTGGTTTTTTAAAAAGTTTAACACCCTTATATCTTAAGAATTAAAAATTTGAGGACCCATGTTTATATGAACTTTTCTTTATATTTTCAGTTATTATTTACTTATCGGATAACATGCCGATTTTAATGATTTTTGGCATACGCGGTTCTTTTGGGACGCTGATTACGAATCTGAATTTTTAGTCAGGAACGTTTCATTCTTAAGGTATTCATCATTAATATTAGGTTTGTTCCAGCAGGCTGTCAGAAATGTTTGCAACCGTTCGGATTCTGCGCACGTCAAATTTGTCGTTTCAGCAGTGTCATGTTTCTAACATTATACAATTGTTTGTTGTTCCAGCAGTAGTTTTAAGATGTTGGAAAATGTTTAAAAAGTTTGCAAACTTTCTTCAAACATTACTGACAATTTTTAACATAACCTTTCTTGTATTGACGTATAAGCAGTATGCACGCATTGTTTATTTTTCGATCCAGCAGAAAACTGTTGCCAACATTTCTGACTAATGTTTGTAACAATTTCTGCGTTTTACGATTGTTGCTTACATGTTTCCAACATTCTGCTGGAACAAACCTATTGAATAGAAAACTAACCTAAATTCACCACATTTCCCTTCTTTTGCATCCAATTCTTGTGCTTTCTGATAAATTGATACTCAATATTTCATTTCCAGCTCTTAAAACCCATTTTTCTATTTAGTTTTTCAATTTTTCAGTTAAAAGTAAAGCTTTACAATTTCATGAAAAAAAGGGGTAAAATAAATAGAAATAATGTTTTTTAGAGTTAGAAATCAAATATTGAGTGTCAATTTAGTTTTAATTCAAGAATTATTTGCAAAAAGAAGGGATAATATAGTGAAAATAAGGTAAATTTGCCTTTCAAGTTTGATGATGAATATCTCATATCTCGACTAAAAATTCTTCCAGATTCGTAATCAGCGCCCCAATAAACCCCCATATGCCAAAAATCATCAAAATCGACGTGGTATCCGATAAGTAAACAATTACTATATTTTCTGATGTAGAATCTGCTCTTAAATTTTCTTGGCAACATTTTGTAACATTCTGTATATAAAAGCGATTATTTACTTCATATTATGTACAGTGTTCACATTTTAAATGTCCATAACTTCTTTATTTCTTAACTTAACAGTCTAAGATTAGTCCTGCAAGTAGATATAGTGGAAATTACATAATATAATATTTTTTCAGATTTAAATGGTCATATTTCCGAAACTATTAAAGATAGATATATTAAATGTAGTATTTTTGTAAAGCTCTTTAAAATAGCTTTTTAATAATGGTATAATATATAGGGTGTCCCATTAAAAATAAAGTAAGTTATGTCAATATATCCTGTTATTAAAATTATTTTGTGTAATCTTTATAACAGAAAAACTTGATAATTCACTGTACAAGTTGGTTTTTGGATTATTTTTTTAAGATTAAAATGTGCACAAGTTAGATTGGACGCACTGTACCTCATGCAAGATCAGTGCATTTGAACTACTCAGCATATAAACACCCTCCTGAGTTAAAAAGGGAAATTGCCAGGATGTTAAGTAGATGAAAAATTTTTTTTTATTTATTTAAATATAAACAATGTAAAAATACCTGACAACATGTTATGGCATTTGGGTTCCTTCTTACAGGTATCTCAATCATTTCCAAAGAACCCAACTCAGACTGGTTAGTTGTTGGAGTAACTCTACCAGCAATCCTTGCTCTCATTGGCTGAACCTTAAATTTATTAAATTAAAAAATGATGTCAAAAGAGCAACACACTGTGTTTTATTGTAACTTACCATTCCACACTCAGATGAGCCCAAACTAACATTGTTAGATGTCATTTTTGATTGTTGTAAGGTCGCAACACTGTCCCAGTTGAGATAGACTCGAACAAAATTGGTTTCACGATTCTGTCTATTGAATTTTGTTTCAAGTGATGCCACATAGTCTCCTATATTAAAAAAATCATCATTTAGTATTATTTAGCAATTAAATTTCTATACCGGGTGATGCATCGCTGGGCTGGACATAGGAAATCCCATGTAATTTTTAATGGGGTCAATTATTGGCTCCCCTAATTATTTTAGAGAAAAATTCTATTGAAGTTTATTGAAGAGCATGCAAATCTACGTCCATGGCAAAAACTTTAGATTTTTCGGTTAACCCGTTTGCTAGTTAGATGCTAATATATTTTTAAAAATTGTTACATTATTATCACCTCATATTTATGAACAACAATAAAAATACCAGTTAGCGTGACATAACGTCGTCATTTTGAAATTTAGTTCTTTATTATTATTAAAAAAATTGTAGAGCGAAAAGATTAACAATGACTTATACTACTGAAGAAAAAGTATTGATGATATTGATGATTGATACTATCAAGGAAATAGTTACCAAAAGGTGTCAGTTCGCTGCTCAGTATCCGAATAGACCGATACCCGGAAAATCAACAGTCAATAGGTCCATCAAAAATTTAAGGCCAAAGGCACAGTGATAAATAACTGCAGATGTGAAGCTAGAGAGTATCAAAGAGAAGAAAATGTAAGAAATGATAGAGACTTGGAAATTTTATTGCACGTGGAAGAAATTGAACTTCTTGAAATTTGTTACTCTGGTTTAGTTTAACTTAACTTAATTCGTTTGTATAAATACAACTTTAATCTTTTCACTGTACGATTTTTTGATAATAATAAAGCACTAAATTTTTAAATGACACCATAATGTCACGCTAACTAGACTAACCAGAACATATATAAATGATTTACCATTTAAGCAATGCACTATCTGGATAGCTTCGTCAACAGTTGGAAAACTAAACTGTACTTCAGAGTCATTTTTCAAATCACGAACTTCAATACAGTTACTAGTGAGTGCAAGGAGTAGTCTGTCAGGAGGCGCCACTGTACATGCTGTAGGCTGTTCTACAGTCTGTATGTACTGGCTGGCAAAATGGTGTACAGATATTACTCGGACCATTTTGCAGAATTAAGTTTCTAAAAGAGATACAATGAAAAATATTATTTTCTATGCAATGATGCATTTATACAGATGTAGTTTTATCAAATTTTTTAAGTCCTTATCACTTACTAGCTGTGTTTTATCCAGGAATAGAAACTTTTTACAATATAGTCTAAAAGAGAGGTAGATTCGTTGTTTGCCACACCTCAGAAAAGAAATATTCCTGAACATGTCATATAACGGATATTTAAAGTGTCAGAATAAACCTAGGAGTGTAACATTCTAATTAAATAGAGTTCATCCTGAATAAATAAAGACTTTTCAAGACCTGCCCTATATTCAAACAAAAATATTGATTTACAATAAATTTGGTGTTAACCTATTTTTATATGAGAAAAACTGTAGATATTTTAAACTTACCTTTGACAAATTTCGTAAAAAATGATCAAAAATTGTGTTTATTTATATAGATTAGCATGTTTTTGGATTTTTTATGTTGAAAACACGGTTTTTTAAACTTTTTGTTTAGATATACAAATCACCTGTCAAATCGCAACTAACCTAACCTCTTTTAATTTTCTTGTCAAAATCAGCTGTAGCGTAAAATTGAAAAGCAGTTTTGATTACCGGCGTTTGTGGCGTTGCTGCTAGCCCATTGCCAGACCAAGGCGCCTTTAAATTCAGAGTTAAAATTAAAAGAATAAAAAATATAAACGAACAATTTGTTTATCCATATTTATACAAAACCATTCATAATATTTGTACTATACTGTTATTACTAAAAGGACTTTCGTTTATATGTCCAAAAGTGAATGTGCTTTGGAAACTTTGTGACCAGGGTGATTTCTAACGCCCTTTTTGTTCACAAACGTAAATGGTGACCCCTTCGAGAATAAAAAGAAATTTTCAAGCTCACTGGTTAATCCTGTGGACACAAAGTAATATTAATCAGTGCCTGTGGATACAACAAATACATATTTTGTAAGGAGCCTGACATGGTTAAAAGCCTGACAATAGAATTATTTCTTGACTGTTTATGTTTTGAATATCTGAAGAGGCTTTTGAAAAAATAAAACACACACAAGATCCATACTTCTCACAGATTTTATTAAAAACATTTTTCTAAACATTGAAAAATTTAGCAAGAATACAAAAGGGATTATTAATACGATTAGAACCATAGCATTTCTATCACCAAAACCAATTGTAATTTTTACTATTACAGACACATAAAACAATGCTCTAAATTTCTGGTCATTGTCGATGGATGCCCGCTTTAGGATGCCCAACAAGCTATCTTCGAAATCTAAAAATGTAGCATTGTTTTGTGCGTCTTCTGGGTGGTGCGTCTCCCAGCGGAACATAGGAAATCCCATGTAAATTTTAAGGGGTTAATTATTGGCTCCCTGTACATTTTACAGAAAAGATGTAAGATATCTTTTTGAAGAGACCAATCTGACAAACCCTCGTGCTAAGTTTCAAAAAATTTTAATAAGCGAATCTTGAATTATTCAATTAAATGTAATTGCAAAATTACCAAATTTTCTGTTCAAGTAAAGGGGCCCACAGACGATCAATATTATTGGGCAAAATATTTTACAATAATATTACTAGCCGGCCCCAAACAGTGCAATATATTTATGCAAAGACTATATTTAATATATTGCACAATAACTAGTTTTGTTTTGTAACTACCGGTTAAAACATTGATAAGAAAAAAGTAGCTGCTTGAAACATGTTTGAAAATAAGTAAAAACCTTTATTTCTTTCTCTATTGCTTTTGAACCCATATTTGTGTAATTGTTTTTGTAAAACAAATACTCTTTCGTATTTGAAAACTGAAATAATTGTGCAATATTACCCACACATTGCACAATAAATTACTATTGCACAATAAAAATCAAAATGTTTTTGATTGACACTATATATTGTACAAGCTCTCAATATAATCCACAAACGGTCAATAATATTGTACAATATGAAATTTGGCGCAATAATATTGTCTGTGGGCCGCTTAAAACCAATAACCAGGCACCTATAAAATGAATGTTGTCACTAATATGAGGAAAAGCGTCAATACATCACTGACATTCTTACAACAAATTGTTTGCTGGTGGCTTACATTTAAATAAATAATTAAAGATTAGGACATTAAAATTTTTTGAAACTTGACGTGTGGGTTTATGAGATTGCCCCTTCAAAAGTTATCTCACATTTTTCGATAAAATGTACAGGGGAGCCAATAATTAACCCCCTTAAAATTTACATGGGATTTCCTATGTTCCGTTTGGCGACGGACCACTCGGTCTAGTGAAAACTATAATTATCTCTGCTATTACTATAAGACTAGTTTTTTTAGCTTTTAATAAATCTATAGTTAAATAAAGCAAGTTTTGAATACAGTTTGGAAAACGCTTATTAAGCAACCATTATTAGAAAATTAAGAATCAAAGAAAACAATATACAGGGTGATACAAAAATCGATCACGAAACTTAATGGGGTGAATCTACTTGACAAAATAAGGGTAGAGCTTCATATAATTTTTTTCAAAATGTCATTCGTTTTCGAGTTACAAGCTGTCAAGGTTCAATTTTTATTTTGGTTTTTTCGCCATATTGCATTTATTTTTTAACCAATTCAGGTGATATTTGGCACACAAATCGAGCAGATTCTAAAATTTTAAGACAAAAGTACTTTTTTAAATACCGCCAGAGCGCACTTTACCTAAAACTTAAAATTTATTTACATACTATTATATTTTGATAGATATCGAAAGCAGAGGTGCCATTTTATAGACAATCAAAACTTAAAAATAAGAGTATTCTTTATTAAAGTCGATAAACCTCACCGTTTAGGCACCAACAGACATCAAAGTTTTCTTCAATTTCAATCAAATTACCAACATACATACTGGGTGTCCAGTAACTCAACCGACAAACTTAACCAAACGATTTTCATACAAAAAAATAAGAAAAAACTTCATATAAACATATGTCCTAAACGTCTTAATTTTTGAACTACGATGTGTTAAATATTAAAAAAAAACTTTCTTTTTTAATTTTAAACACACCCAGAACTAACCAAAACTAAGACGTTTAGGACATATGTTAATATATTTTTTTCTTATTTTTTGTTGTAGGTTGAGTTACGGGACACCCTGTATGTATGTAGGTAATTTGATTGAAATTGATCAACACTTTGATGTCGATTGGTGCCTAAACGGTGAGGTTTATCGACTTTAATAAAGAATACCTTATTTTTAAGTTTTTCATTGTCTATAAAATGGCGCCCTCAGCTTTGAGATATCTGTCAAAATAAGGAGTTATGATGTATTAAAATTTTAAGTTTTAGGTAAAGTGCCCTCTGGCGGTATTTAAAAAAGTACTTTTGTCTTAAAATTTTAGAATCTATAAAGTTCAATTTGTGTGCCAAAAATCAACTGAATTGGTTAAAAATAAATGGAATATGGCGAAAAAACAAAATAAAAATTGAACTTTGACGGCTTGTAACTCGAACACGAATGACATTTTGAAAAAAATGTATATGAAGCTCTACCCTCATTTTGTCAAGTAGAATCACCCCTTAAGTTTCGTGATGTATGTTTAAATCACCCTGGATAAAAATATATAAGTATACAGGGTGTCTTAAACTTTACGGTTTTGTTCATTTTAGCACGATTTGTTTAGAAATGTATTATAATATATTAAAAACACCCTATATATCAACATATGAGTAGGAAAAAATTTAACGTTTAAATAACTATGCATCTATTATTTTTTCAAGAAATTTTAAATGTAATTTTTTATTTCTATTTTTTACAAATCGGCGATATTCAGCCATTTATATTTTTCTCTAACAGTATACACATATTATATATTTTTTAATAGTAACGCACCTTCAATAAAAACCTGTATTTCCATATCAATATTTAAGATACAGAGTTACAGTCCATATTTTGCCCCCATTTTGATCGTGAATAACTTTAGAACAAATAAAGATAACAATAATCCCCGAGCCAGTAATGAAATGGACGACTTCATGATAAGAACATTTTTAAAATCTTTTTTAGGGTGGTTTCTTTTGACGAGTCTACCACGAATATTCATAGCGCCATATATGAAAGCGGCGCTTTAACCTATCCTGTCAATGTCAAATGTTTCGGGTGTCGGACTGGGCGAACGCGTTACTTTTTTGTCGAACAAGTTTACCACAACGTTTTACTTGCAATTTTTAAACATTTTGTCAAAAATGGTAAGGGTTACAGTCATAAAAACATAAGGCTTAAACACATAGGGGAAAGTGGGGTGGATTCATACAAGGGGCACCTACATACATTGAGTTTATCTGAAGTTAGACACGAAGTAAAATAGTAACGTAAGTGGGTGTGCACAGTTTTTATGTGTGTTTACAGACTAGTGAAGTTTCAGAATTTTCGGTGCGATAAGATTGAGTGCACAACACGGAACGTGTTTTTGCCTCGCGTAAGTAATTTCATAACGTAACTTTGGACATATTTTATGGCCAGTTACTATTTTTGGATTAATTATTGCTATTTAATCCTACTTATAATAATACAAAGGCACTAATTTAATGTGTAAATTAATATAGATAAATACGGTTTTTCTATTTCAATTTTTTTAATAATTAGCATGTGTTGGGGCAGATTCATACACAAGTATATGGGGCACATACTGTATAATTGTATCCCTGGCCCTTTATGAATATTTTTTAACTACTATTTTTTGTTACACCGACGATTATAGTTGTAGATATTATATAAAATAGTTTAAGTTTCATTTTTACGGAAAAAAAACAGGGTGCTTTATGAACTTTGTGTCTTTGAATGTCAAGGATCAGTTAATTTATCAGACATAGTGATAATATTACCATAGATCTTAGGTGATAATCTGTTAATAACATAGGCATATTAATTTTAGGTTTTGTAAGTTAAGGTACCTTTGTGTTAACTACACTTTTTTTTATTTGATATAATTAATAATGTATAAGCAATATTTCTTTTTCACATTTTGATATTGTTACTTTTTATAAATATAACTGACTAAAACAAAACATGTGTCTTTGATAAATAAACATACATGTAACGTAAAGACCCTTTAATGACACTCTGTTCACTATTCGTTACTTATGTTCATATCACAGAAACTATTGCGATGTTAAAATAGGCATTAACAGATGTAGATAAAACCTGTTTTTAATTTTGAATTTTACTATTTGTTTTATATGGTAAAAAAATGTATTTGTGTTTTTTTTATAAAGTATGGTATAGAACAATAATAAACAATAATTATGACGAATTAATAGTAATGTTAAATGTGCCCCTTCGGTTGTATGAATGTACCCCACTAATGGGGTACATTTATACATTTTGCTTTTTTGTAAGTCTTATGGAAACTCGCGCATGTAGATTTTCAATAATATTAAGGTTCTACTACAATATAAAATAGTTAAGCTACTGGTGTGTCATAAATTAAAAGAGATATACTTAAAACACGGCATTCCACAAAGCAAAATATAAAAACTGTATGAAGCCTCCCCACTTTCCCTATATGGGGATCGGGCTAGGCGGGTTACCCTTACTATTTTTGGCACAATATTTAAAAATTGCATGTAAAAAATTGTGCTAAACTTTTCCGACAAAAAAGTGACGAGTTCGCCCAGTCTGACACCCGAAACATTTGACATTGACAGGCTGGGTTAAAGCGCCGCTTCCATATATGCCGGTATGAATATTTGTAGTAGACTCGTCAAAAGGAACCCCCAAAAATTTTAAAAATGTTCTTATCATGAAGTACATTTCATTACCGGCCCAGGGACTACAAGATGCGGCTTTTGCACAGAAGCTTAAATTTTTTAAAAGTTTTTTTACCATATCCTCGCCAATTTGTTATGACAATCCGTTAGCACAAAAACACGGCCGATATTTCGATATTGGGCAATTTTGTTACTTTATATGGAACACCCTGTATATTTTTCTATAAATTTGCTACATAACTACAAAGTTACAAAAAAAAAAAAAATACGGCGACAAAGCTATAAGCTATTCCTAAAAAAATACGCAGCTAGGCTAGATTAGTTTGTTAAAAACTTAATTAATTTTGCTGGAGTGCCACAGGGTTCAGTACTAGCACCAACTTTGTTTCTTCTTCACATCAACGACCTTCTTTCTTCCACAACCAATCCCATTCATAGTTATGCTGACGATAGTACCCTTCACTCCACTTTTCAGGTTCCCAAACCAATCTCTCAACCCGACTTGGAAGGCAAACGCAGGGCGATGCAGATATCTCTTTCACAGGATCTCATTTTGATATTGGATTGGGGCGCCAAAATCTCGTTCAATTTAATGCATCCAAAACACAGTCATGTTCCTTGTCGCGAAAAAATCATTAAACACTCAACCTTTGCTTACGAGTGGCCAGGTTTTGCAGAGCGGGGACACGTTGTATCTATAGCCACCGCGGCGTCAAAAAGCATGGATTTCTGTTTCGAGCCAAAAAGTATTTTTTCCCTGCCAATTTATACACTTTGTATGTGTCCCAAATTCGACCCTCTCTGGAATATTGTTCTCATGTCTGGGGAATGGCATCCCCTACAACCCTCAGCATTCTTGATGCCATTCAAAGAAGGGCTATTCGTCTTATTAATGATCCTTTACTTACTCAGACTTCAGACTTCCTTCTCTTGCCCATCGTCGAGCTGTGGGAGATCTATCGCTCTTCTATAGATACTTTTACGGCTTCTGCTCCGACGAATTATCCAGTATAGTCCCTCCTCTTGCAGCTCCCAACAGAGAAACTCGTGGTGCCGCATGTATGCATCCCTACACGGTCCAATTGGACAGGCCTCGAACTTCCCATTTCGTTCGTTCTTTTATCCCTAGGGTTTCTAGACTGTGGAACCTACTGCCAGCGGAGGTCTTTCCTTCCCTCCCAAATTTTCAAGTTTGTAAGTCCCGTGTTAACAAACTTCCTCTTACCCTGCTTAAGACACCCACGGTACTGTTAGTATTTAGGCTTTCAGCCTTCATGGATTGTCCAAAGATAAAAAAATAAATATTGTGAATTATCTTGTAACTTTTTTACCATATTTATTTTGCTGTAACTTTGCATGTAACCAATCACAATTGTAGTTTCACTATAGACTCCCCGAACAATACTAAATTTTTGGTCATCAGTTTGGACGCTGGCTTGGCTGAATTTATAAAGCGGCAAATTATACGTACTGTTTACGTGTGTACTCGATGGATACCCGCTTCATAAATTCCACGAAGCGAGCGTCCAAGCTGATGATCAAAAATTTAGCATTGTTCTGGGTGTCTATAGTCAAACTACAATTGTCTTTGATGTAACTCATTTTCATTATCAAAAATACTCACTACTTGCCTTGCAGTAAATCAATAAACACATTTTCTCTCTCTTTCGAGCCAAAAGTATTTTTCCGCTTCTAATTTATACACTTTATATGTGTCCCAAATCCGACCTCCCTTGGAATATTGTTCCCATATCTGGGGCATGGCGTCCCCCACAACCCTAAGCATTCTTGATTCTATTCAAAGAAGAGCTATTCGTCTCATTAATGATCCTTTACTTACAGAAAGGCTTCCTCTCTTACCCATCGTCGGGCTGTGGGGGATTTATCGCTTTTTTATAGGTACTTCCATGGGTTCTGCTCTGAAGAACTGTCCAGTATAGTTTCTCCACTCACGGTTCGCAACAGAGAAACTCGTGGTTCCGCGCGTATGCATTCCTATACGGTCCAACTGGACAGACCCCGAACTTCTCACTTTGTTCGTTCTTTTATCCCTAGAGTTTCTAGATTGTGGAACCTGCTGCCCGCGGAGGTCTTTCCATTCCCCCCAAATCTTCAAGTATTTAAGTCCCGTGTCAACAAACTTCCTCTTACCTCGCTTAAGACACTCCACGAAGGCTTAAAGCCTAAATACTAGGCTTTAAGCCTTCTGTGATTTGTCCAAAGATAAAAAAAATAATATTTTAAATTACCATAGTTTAAGAATAAATAAAAATATATACATGGTGTTCCATTTTAAATAACAAAGTTGCCCTATATCGAAATATCGAAAAAGCGGCCATTTTGTTCTTGTGCTTACGGAATATCATAACCAAATGATAAGAATATGATAAAAACTTAAAAATCTAAGGCTTTCAGGAAAACCGCAAACTTTATTTGTTCTAAAGTTATTCGCGATTAAAATTGGTCAAAACATAGACAGGCACCAGAGTTGGGTCGCATTCGAATACTCAGTATTCTGAATAGTATTCAGAGTACATTTTGCCGGTATTCGAATACATTTGTGTGTTTGGTATTGCGCCGAATACTTTTTGGTTAGTATTTGGGATTCTGTATTCGAATACTTCAAAGGTATTCGATAAATACTTTTTTGAGTATTCGATTACCGGCGTTCCGAGTATTCCGAATACCGGAATGTGTAAGCAGTATTCGAATACCAAAATTGTCACGAGTAGAATACCATAAGAGGAACAAAAAGTAGAAAAAAGTGAGATGAACCTTTTTTTTTCTCTTCAAATTTTTATTCATCTTTTTTTTCTAGTATTCGAATCTTTTTTTCCAGTATTCAAATACCGATTCCAAGTGTTCGTGAATTCCGAGTATCCGAATACTTTTTTCTTCCAAGTATTCAAATATTCGGTATTCGAATACTTTCTTTTTCCGGTATTCGTATTCGAATACCGATTTTCAGTATTCGAACCCAACTCTAACAGGCACCCTGTATTTCAACAGTTTAAAAAACAAAACAAAATAAAAAATAAGAAGCATTTGGTTTTTGTGAATTAACAAAAAAATCTGTCAAAATACACGTAAAAACTATGAAAAAGTCTTTAAAAAAGTAAAAAAAAAACAAATTAGTATTTAAAATCATGTATTTTGGTTGTAATAATTGATATTACAGGAAAAAATAAAGTAACAAATAAATGAAAATAATACATAAAAAAATTAACATAAAATAATAATTATAAAAACTAAACAGTTACAAAATACATCACAATTAATTGGTTTGGATAAACTCTATATACATTAAAAATATTTGAATGTAGATTTATTTTTATATACATTATACAGGGGGAGCCAAAAAAGTACCATTTTTTTCGAAATAAGGTAATACTACCGTACAAACAACTTATAGTAGTTCCGCCGTAGCGCTGCCGACATATAGCCTTTTGGTGTGTAGCTTTCGCCGGTAAGCGCCGTTCGTTTAATTGATCCACTCAGTTCAACACACGCATTGAAGTCAGTGCTGCCAGAACGTGAGTAAATCGTAGCTCTCCCTAGCATCGCGCCCACATACCACAGCGTTAAAATTATTCCCCTGCCAAGCGACGCAAAGACTTAACCACAGTATAGAAAGGATAAAAGGAAGGGGTACGATTAGCCAAGGTTCTAGCAGCACTGATTGGGGACGAGATGCAAGCAACATCCGTTGTCGGACATCCTCGGGCGTGTTCGCCCTGATAGTCGAGTGACTTTACTAAGTACGGTGTACGGTGGTAATACTACTTTGGAATAAAGATTTAATTTTAAAGGGAATTTCTAAACCTTATGTCCATATTAAAGGGGTGTAATTGAACAAGTAGTTTTAAGAAAAAAGATCCTAATAATAAGTATTCACCAAGGCTTTGTTAACAAAGTTGCAAGATTTTTTTTAAATCAAAAACACTGATTTATACTTTTTTCCTTAAATATGGCAGATATTTTCAATATCGCCTTGAGCGGCAACAGACGAAATATTTTTATTAAAAAAACTATACGCCACTGACTGTGTAAATGTGTGTAATAAATGTTTGTACTTTCTTTAGATTAGGCAAATAAAAATACAACTTTTATGTCTCCTATTTTTTTGTATCTTATTTAGTTTACGAAAAAAACTTAATTGAATATTTTTAGTAGGGTAGGGCGGGGCTAGTTGAGCATAGAGGTAAGTTGGGCAATCAAAATATCTCAAAAACTATCGACCGCACGCGAAAGCATCAAATAGCGTAAAGAAGGGGTTGCGCGAGGGAACTCATTGTGCGACCACTTGTGGTGACGCGGCGATCGAGAAAAGTCTCCGTGCACATTGTTTATTTTGTGATTAAAAAGTAAAATAATTGCAAGCCGGAAAATTTTATCTGTGATAGTTAAATGTATTCCGTTCTCAATCAGGTAAGTGTTAATCTTAAGTAAATTTATTGCAGTTTTAACATGTATAAAGAGTTTGGACATAATTCTAACCGGTTTTTAATAAATTCACTTTTTCTTTAAAATTTCAGGTTGGGGTTAGTTGAGCTCCAGTTGCCCTACTAACCCCACGGTTTTAAGTATAAATTGTTTTATTTTTTTTTATTTTTAGGATACGGACTTATAGCAGTAAGACTACTAAAGTTTCCTCAAGATTTAAAAGAGGCTGCAACCCGAACTTTATACAAGCAACAAAGAAAACGAGCTGACCTATCTTACTTATAAATTTCCTCTGAAAATAGTTCGACCATACCAAAGGCTGGTCCTAGAAAAGCTGCAATTTTAACAGATACAGAAGGCATTACAAGAAAAGCAAAATAAAACTACTTAAAAAGTTTAAAAAACGAAAAAGAATTGATAGATATTAAGTCCAATTTTATTGCTGTTTTATTAATAAGATTTGTTGTTTTGTCACTATAAGATTATAAATATAAAAAGCAAATTGTCAAAATATATTTTTATTGTAAACGTATCTAAGATTTAAGTCATTATTTGACTATACTTTCTAAGTGCTCCACTAGCCATATACCCTTGCTCAACTTACCTCTACTATGGGGTACGTTGGGCAAACTTGACTATCTACATTAAAATAGATGTAGCTCCTAAATTCGACTTATTAGAAAGAAATTACTATGGACACTATTAATAAGGGATAAATTGCTAATCCATCAGTATGCGTTATAAGCCATTAAGACTTATTTTTGAAGAGCTATAACCGATCAAGTGAAAAATTGCTCAACTAGCCCCGCTCTACCCTAGTCCATAAAAGAAGCACTGCGACAGCATTTTTTTATTATTACTTAAAGGAAAGTTATGATAAATTTTTTTATTAAAACTTTAACACCCTGTATTTCGGAAACGAAGCATTTTTGAACCTAATTTTATTTGAAAAATGTCCTTATTTGTTTGCATATGTGTCAAGAGGAATATATCAACCTTAAATATCACCCTGTATTTTTTAATGTAGAATCTTAAATTTAGCACTTTACTATATCAGAATAAGGTTTAGAAATACCCCGTATATTTTATTATTTTCCTCCACTCTAACACCATTTTTTTGACTCGCCCCCTTCCCTAAAGCTAAAAAATTGATGGAATACCACGAATACCAGTTCATAAACCTAAAACTTCTTACCGAAATATTTTTACAAAACGCTACCTACATACAACATACCGTTATAACTCTATCAAAAACCTTGGTTTTCTAATAATATACAGGGTAGGAAAAAACAAGGTGTCTACTCAATATCAGAAAGAAAACTGAAATATACAGGGTGGTGGTTGTCTAGTGTTTAATACAGTTTAATTTCCAATAAAAATTTGATGTGATTTTGAAAAGATATATAGTTGATTCCCGTTGATTTTTAGAGATAAAAGGCCTCGCATCGGTCCTTTAGAAAACTTTTGAAGAACAGAGCAGCTATAAAACTCAAACATTATGACAAAAAACAGGTAGAGGAACACAAACAATGTGGAATATTACTAAAATGATGGGAGCGCAACCGACTTGGTCTGGTTAGTAGATCGGTTTTCGAATCACCCTGTATGGCATGATATCTAAATAATGATTTGAGAGAAAAATCTAAAATTAAATTTAAATTGGAATTATAAATGTACCACCAAACTTTCCAGACTTATACCCCTGTACCTTCATTCTGGGCACATGAAAACAACGCAGACACCTTGGAAAAACACCCGCTGAATATTTTTTCTTTATCTAATAAACGAAAATGTTTATTGAGCAAAGTGCCTTACCCTAAAAAATAAAAAAAATACTCGAAAGCCCCTGGCTTACGTATATTTCAAAAATTATACATTTTCGCGCGTGATTATTTTAAATATTTTCAGCGCAAAATGTACAAAGACTAGAAATTATATTGCTTGAGTTTCACTCAACATGTTAGGAAAAAATGTTCAGCGTTTTTTCTTGGATGAAAAGCGCAACAAGGGGGGTGAAACAAAAGGCTGAAATTTTGTTTAGGCCAGTATTTAGGTAGTACTACCGATACGTCCAATGATTGATTAAGATAATTTGACTTATGTAGTATTTATATTTGGCAATGCAACACAATAATAATCATGCGCAAAAATCATTTGCACTAGCACCTTTAAACAAGTTATCAGTTTTATATTGTAATGTTCATTTAATAAACAAATGTCTGAATAAAACTTATATTGCATGTTTTGTACTAAAAACTGTATAACCCTGATTTCCCCAAATACCGCATTCAATGAATGTTTCAATTAGAGTTTCTTTATGAGAAGGGGTTTAGACATAAGAGGGTGTGAGAATTACGATTTCGGTTGGCAGTTCTTGTTCAAAGTTGGTAGCATTATCAGCTGATGACAGAGTCGTGCCTTGTCGAAGCTTTGTTTGGCAAAAACTGTGGAAATTTGCCATTTTCATTTTGGTTGTATATTTTGCAAGGATTTCCAGTTGTTAATGTTTTTGGTTAGTTTAGAGACTTCACATATTATTGGTTCGGACTCGTTTTATTTTAGAGATTTTGATACTGTTTAGTCGAATAGTTTTCAGTCATTCGTGTTTTTATATACATATGATACTGACGAGTGTCCGCTAATAAATGGTACACAGAAAAACCACAGATTTCTTATGCGAAAATACCCATTAAGGATTTAAACAAACATACCTATATCCAAAAGTTAATGATAAGGAAGATACGGGGTGTTAAAGGAATATATATATTTTTTATTCATGCATTTCGATAATTTCTGATATGTTTTAAACATTTGAATATAACTCGATATCCAGGAGTTTTTAGCCATCAGCTATTTATATCTGAGCAGTTGTAATTATAGCTAATACGATGTTATTGAAGGTACATACTTTCGGGTGCACTGAACAACTAAAACGTGAATACCTTAAAAACGGTTGTCAAGACCGATTCTTACTAAGTATACCTTTTTTGTGCAGAAAGCATAGAGAAGCTTACTAGTTTACATACATACAGAGTAGTAACAAAAAATTGGGTAGTTTTAGAGAATTTTAAATAGTGTACCCATCGCCCTCTAGTCTACACACACAAATTAATATTCGATTTGAAAAGCTAATGTTTAAAAACCCTGAGATACCGTTTTATTAAGATATTTAAAAAGGGGGAACAATTATCGAAATAAATTTACTTTTTCTTTTTACTATGACACCCCCGTATCTTCCTTATTATAAACTTTTGGATATTAGGTATGTTTGGTTAAATCTTAATATTTTGGCATAAGGAATCTGTGGTTTTTCTGTGTACCATTCATTAGCGGACACCTGGTATACAAAGTTTTTAAAATGATTTTTGACTTACGGAACCATGGAAAATGTTTTGCTCTGCCAGGTACCTCATCGTCCTGTCGTCGCTTTGATAATTTTTAATTTTCAATATTTAAACCACATTTATGTTTTTGTTTTAGGTTATGCCTATTAAAATAATCCAATAAATTTTGTTTACAACATAACAGTTCTTTTTGTTTTCTCCTTAATTCTACGCCACTGATCTGCCTAAAATCAAACATGGCCGAAAATGGCCCGACTTGACGTCACAGCCGCGCTAGCCAATATGGCGAATGTCGTGACCTTATCTCATCAATCGACTTTGGTTTCAATTTCGCGCGCATCATATCTATCTGTTGATATTATTTTCATTGGAATCTGGGTGGCAGTTTTTGTAAAATAAAATAAAATCTGCCATTACCCATAAAGATCAACGTTAAAATCAACTTTTCTGAAATATTAATAAGTTTTTTTCAGTTCTCTGTAGACCTTTGAAAATTTAATTGGCTGATATTCTTATTATAAGGTACTAATATGATAAGTCTCATAATTTTCTGAACTTTAAATCTTACACGGATAGTACTACCTTAAGAAAATTAGCGTCTTTAATTTATTGACTGGTCATTTTCGTAAACTTATGCCTTATGACGAGTAATACTAGGGTTGTATTAAGAGATTTTGTGGCGCCCATGTTTAATTATATTGGTTACGTATTTTCGAATAAACTTTATTAAAAAAAAAACGTTGAATTGATATACGAGTCTCTTAATTTTTAGAATGGTATTAAGTTGTTTCTATACTACCAATGAAATACTCCTTTTAAAACATCAAATATATACTATAACCTTTGCTAAATTTCAGCTAGCTGAGAGCTAGAAGCTAGAATATATTCTATATTTTTTTTATTGTAATTTTTTTCGGCATAGGACAGAATTTTGTTTACTGGAGATTATAGGGAAAATAAAAAAAAATGTTGAATATAAATGTTGAAAGCTATGTCTGAATGTACATTTATATTTTGCCACCAAATTTTATCTATTACCAAAAGGAATCGAAACACACGTCCTGTATAAAAGTTTCATACTTTTTCATCTACTATCTTTTTGGGCATAAAAACAAGAAACCTATGAACATCAAAACCGCAAAAAAATGAAGAGGTACACTTTTTTTATTGGGACACCCTGTATATTGTGTAAGTAAAAAGTGGGTGGCAAAATATAAATAAAAATCCTGTACACCGAACACCATGTATCAGTCTCTATGAATATTTCTAACAATAAAATCTGCAAACCGCCTTTTGCGAAAACAGTGCCGAAAAATAAAAATTTTGGAAATTTGCGCTTCTATTAAGGCCGATCTTTATAGCTACAGTTAGACCGTAAAATATGTTAAAATAACTTAAAAAAGTCATAGTTATAAAAAAACATATCAGCTTTTTTTGTGGTGTTAAAAAAAAATATAAAATATGTTTTTGTTCCTTCATTGATACAGAGACTGATATTTAAAAGTTTCAAAACTTAGACCGTTTTGGTGACTTGAATTTTATTTGGGAAACGTGTTAAATTTTACAAATATTGACTCCAGCTTTTTACGTTCTTACCCCTTATAGTACGAAAGTTATACACCTAACCTAATATACTTGAAATGTGTCTTTGGTGATGGTCATAATCCAATAATTTACATTCATTTTCTATTATATTGTAAAAAAGTGCAAAAACCTTATTAATCTTGTTTAAAAATGTGTTTCAAGATATAGTTAGGGATCCCTGGACCATTTTTTCCGAGTCTTTACTAAAGCGGGTTTTACACCTGCAAGTAGTTGATCATTTAATTGAACAAGTGCTTGTTCAAGTGACTTGACGGTTAAAAATTTTCTCAACTTATTTATCAAATTAAAACTTGCTTTTTTAGGGGCCTTTAAGTAATTAGTTAATAGTTAACATAATCCTAGAAAACCATTTGATGAAATTGAAAATAAATTTGACAATAACTTGAAGAGAGTAAGAAACATCCAACTTTTCAGTTTCATCAGAAAGTTGACAAAGTAATTGAACAAGTTTTTGATCAATAACTTGTCAGGTGTAAAGCCTGCTTAACAAGCTAATTTTTCGTGAGTAGCTTTATTTTTACGAGACGACCATTTTTTCTCTTACAATAATTTTCGTTGGTGGTAGCATATAGAAATAGCTGAGATAAAATATATTGATTTGATAATTATCAAAAAAAAACAGGATATCGTACCTTGCAATTTGTAGGACAATGTGGGTGTTAAATTATATAAATATTATTTAATCAACAGTAATTTTGAATCAGGGTGGATTGAGGTAACGTCAGGTGTTCCTCAAGGGGTCATTGTGCTCCAATATTATTTAATTTGTTTCTGAGTGATTTGGACAGCTATTTGAACAACTGCCATTTTCTGCTCTATGCTGATGACTTGAAACTGTTTCGTGTGGTTGAGAGTGAGACTGATTCCAATATATTGCAACAAAATATAACATCCTTTTATAACTGGTCAGTAACAAATGACTTATCACTTAATGTAGCAAAATGTTGCTGTATAAGTTTTTATAAAAAAAAACAAGAAAGTAGATCAGAGATATATAGTGGGAAATAACCTATTGGAAGAGGTAGAAAACATTAAGGACTTGGGAATATTTTTTGACTCACATATTACATTTAGAGAACACTACAAGCATATTACGGGGAAAGCTTTACAAATGTTGGGTTTTATCTTGAGGGTGGGTGCGGATTTGTCAGTGAATTCACTGCGTTTACTGTACTGTTCTCTTGTGAGATCTCACATTGAATATGCATCTATGATATGGTCCCCTTTTTATAATATCTATAAAACCCAGTTAGAGAATGTTCAAAAAAATTTGTGAAGTATTGTGCATTTAAACTGAACATGCGGGATAGGGTCGAGGAAGTCTCCTCTCATCTTAACCTGCCACCTCTGGAGGTTAGAAGGGCGGTTAGTGATTTGTGTTTTATTCACAAATTAATCAATGGAAACATTGATTGTCCGGTTCTTCTTGGGCAAATTTGTTTAAAAATCCCTACTCGATCGCTTAGAAGTAATCAGCTATTTTCAGTTCAATTTCATCGGACTAACTATGGTTTTCATGCTCCAATCTCACGCTCCCTAGCATATTTGAATGCTCATCCTAGTATAGATCCTTTTGGAAGCTCACTTAATCTCTTTCGAAAGCAATGCTTCAGATCACTATTAAGTGGTTAATGTAAGTGTTAATTTGTAGATTCTATAACTATGATTTTCTGATATATGTATAAAGTAATTTTATTTTATGTTTTATACTTATCTTTTAATATTTTATGTATCTGTAAGAAATGTTATAATGGGGTATCCCGTATATTGCTTAAATAAATAAATAACTATAAAAATCAGCTGGTTAGTAGTTATTTTTCACGACATCGTTAACCATACATACACGTTGGTAGTAGGGGACTATTTGATGAAACCTTACGTTTTGTAGGACAAATATTTATTCGGTTTATTTACATAATAATCTTGAAAATTACCAGAGAAAATCCTTGTTTGTAATAAATTTTTGATGTCTGTTAAATCAACACATTTAATTCCTGCTATCCCTGTAAGCTACCACCGAAAATTGTTGTAAAAGAAAAAAGTTGGTCGTCTCGTCAAAATGAAGATACTTACGAAACATTAGCTTGTTAGTAATGACTTGGAAAAGTGGTCCAGAGATTCCCAACTAATAATTTATTAAAAAAAAAAATCGTATTTCGTCATATAACCATATGTCCATATGAGAGCAAAGAATTCCTGTTCCGTTACCAAGTATCCGAAAGTCGGGTACCGTAAGCGCCTCTATCGGATACTTTTGAAACCCTTTCAGGGCACTGTGACTTTTATTTGCCATATTTTGCTCGCTGTTATTGCAGTTACTATCGTATTTATTGAATGAATACAATTAAAAAATAAAAAAATAGTCTACAACTTGTGTTCGGTCACATAGTGATTGTCTGATGGATTTTGTTAGAAATTCTGCAATGAAAGAAAATGTACAAAGTCGGTTTTGTTGTGTCTGCAGTTCAAGTCCAAATAACCAAGAACTTACGTTAAATGGCTTTATATAAAATTACTGAATGGAACACTGAACTCAGTGTTCTATTCTCGCAGAGATACAGATCCCTGAAGATGCCTCGTGCAATGGATGGCAAAACGTCGGTAAACGTTTTCAATTTAACGCGGTCTAAACCTAAGAACCAAGATTCCTCAAATGTCATAGTGCACTAAACTGATTCAAAAGTATCCGATTAGGGCCCTTAATACCGTAATGTAGCTAGTCGGATGGATTAAAAATAATATAAAAATTTGAAAATGGAAATAAAAACCACTTTAATAGAATTTGATCGAGACAATCACCAAAAACACACCGAAATCAATCTTGGCCATCCTCTCTCTTACTCTATAGCTTTACTCATAAAATCAATAAACCTTCGGGCGTACTGTTCGGGATCACATGTGCTGATACCATCGACGTTCGATCCGTATTTGACAGTTTTGGCAGCTTTTGCCGCTTGCTTCTTCACTCCGTAGTGCGTCAGAACGTCAATAATCGCGACGAAATAGATCTCTTTGACAGGGGCGAGGTCTGAAGAGGGAATTGCGTAGATGTCCAGTTCGGGAATGATGCCTCCTGAAAAAATCCCCCATAGAAATCATGCTAAAACTTTCAATATATTTTCCCGCCTATACGAATAGATTTTCCTCTAATTTAACAAGATAATGTAAAACTTATCCTTTTAACTTTTAGGTAATTGACTCAAAAGTGAGAGCAACTCCGATTTTGACCAAATTTAATAAAAACGTTTATTAACGACTTTAAAATAATTTTTGATCGGAAACCAACGACGTATGGACCAGGTTTGTTTACGTTTGAGCTGTTGTCATCAATACATCACAGTAAAAGCGCTAAAATGCGGTTTGCCAAATTTAATTTTTCCACTCTAAACTTACTAACCACAAGTAGTTGTTGGATAAGCCTCTATATTAAAGAATTTTTGTAATATAACTTTTTAAATAAACAATACATATATTTTTATCATTTTTAGATATCAAAATAAATAAATATGTTCAATTATTATAAGTTAATATCTTTTTAAAAAAAAACAAAATTCTGAAAATACGTTATTTGATGTCCCGGCAACGCCGCCAAGGGATTTTTACTCCATCGTAAATAAAACATGAATGAACTTTTCCTAAACGCTTGTGGGTGACGCCCCCTTTGCTTTGTCATTTCTGTTGGTTTCTGTCATTTGACAATTGGAAAGCCAAAAGTGATCAAATAAAGCTTATAATGCGTTTTTTGTGTATTTTCTGGTGTTTGTTGGTGATTAGAAAGTGTTTTTAAAGACAATATGGGTAGGCAGTGCTTTGTTTGTAGAAGGGTAGACTATTCATTTCCGCACCTCATTTTTCACAGGTAAATAGAGACCAACGTCGTTGGGTGCATACTATCGACCAAGGTCAAAAATTAAGTCCGCCATTTTTATTTCTCGCTTGCCTCACCCCCTTTGCCAATTAGGATTGTTGGCTTAATGTTTATCATAAAATAATGAATGAATCGCTGGGTCCATACGTCGTTGTCGGAAACGTTTTGTTTTCTAGATATCCATCATCATATTAGAAATCAAAATAACCTCACTTATTCACTATATTCTCCTTCTTTTGGAACAAAATTTTTAATGCAACACGAAATCGGCACATAATATTTTGTTTAACAAAAAACCCTTTTAGAACTTGTTTTTTTTTTGTGTTCTCTGTTCTCACTGGTTCTGTGATCTGCGTTCGGTCGAGTGGACCATATTGGCTATTCCCGTTCATTTGGGTCGAAGAAACTCGAACCAGGCTTTAAGCTTGAAGTGCTTGAACTGCTTACGCTAACGTTCGCGTTGCGATGTGGTTTATTAATGGCTTATGGTGCCGTTTTTTTATGCATGTTTGAAATACACTACTCAAAAGAATTATCGCATATGCTCGATTAATTTTGAATCGCCCTGTATGATAAGCTGTTGAAAGGGAGTAGTCAAATTTGTGATTATAAAATATCAGAAATGGGTAAGGGTATAAATTATTAACAAATGAGATTTCTCCCTTTTAACAGCACATTATATAGGGCGATTAAAAATTATTCATTTTTTCAATTTTTTTTATCACCCCGTAGGATTTATTGCTAACAGTAAAAAACAACGGTTAATATAAAGTTATAGCTTCACGTTTTCTTAACGTTTTCTCTTTTTAATTGTCTTAATAACTTAATTATTAAAAGAGATTTGGCCATTTAAATCAAAGCATTTTTGTATTGAAGCTTATGAAAGATATCGAGCATATGCGATAATTCTTTTGAGTAGTGTAGTTTGGACCGATAAAGGTGAACGGTGAACCAGGAAGAGAATGGATTAATGCCTAATATGTTCAGTCTCCACCTCATTCTCAAGAACTTGTAAAAAGAACAGATGAACAACTGAACAGGTTTATGGAACCTGTTCTCGGGTAGGAACGGAACTGTTCAAAACTGTTCAGCATTCTTTTCTCTTTTTTAACAACTCTTATTGTGTGCAAAAAGAAGGAGAAATGCAGTGAAAATAAGGTTAGTTCGATATTTAACTTTAACGAGGGACTCTTTGTTTGACCTCCGGACAGTGCGGACGTGCGTAGAGGACTACAAAGTTCTTCCCGGCGTGGCGGCTAGAGGTGTCGTACGAACGTTTTTTACCTTCGGGGATCAAGGAAAGATTCACGCTAAATTGCCGGCATCTTTCTTCTGGATCTAAGCGCTGTGAGCGAAGATTCCTATAAGCTGATGGTATCCTGTTTGGTGGTGAACACGAGGTATTTCTCAAATGGCGGGAAATAGATGGGCGTGCCATGGGAACTGTCAGTAGTGAAAGTGAAGGTTATACGTAACACCAGTAGCAGATCTTGGTTTGACAGCCGACAATTTATGCATTGCATCGATTGTTGAATTGTTTGTTTTCTTTTGGAATTTCTGGGAGCTACGAGCTCGATTATCCAGATTTTCCGCCGACGAAGCCCTGGAAAGCATAGTCCGGAAGGGGAGAGTGGTGGATTGGACCTGAAGGGACCAACACCAAGAAAAAAATAGAGAGAGAGAACTTTAACGAGGAGTATCTCGAAAATTTAGCCAAAATCGTAGTTGCTCTCACTTTCGAAACAATTTTCACATTTTAAATCGCCCATGATGGTTCTTATTAAAAATTTAAATAAAATCTTAAATTTTGGAAACTGCAAACATTTTTTTTACTATTTAACAAACGAAAAACATATTATAGGATAGTCGTAAACAGCCTTAATATCTAAGAAAACACTATTTTTAAAGCATCTTATAAAACAAAGTGGTCCCAAAAATTTTAACAAATTCTTTATTTCTTATATTTGTTGTTGCTTAACAAAAAATTCTTAAAAGAGAGCAAATATTAGAAAAATATGTTTTTATTTTTATGTACCCAAAGGAAAACGTGTATCAAGTACTAGGTACCGTGGGTGCTGGGGGTTTCCAGATTAAAATGAAAGTTTTGATACCTTGTATCTAGCAAACGACTTGTCGACAAAGATAAATTGTGTTAGATTGTTGTATTTTGGCCAAAAGAATTTGTAGTACAGACCATTCAGGGACACCCTGTACATTAATTTTTTTTTTTATTATTCTTTAATCTTTTTGGACCACCCTGTATGGAGTAATTACTTAAAATTTATGGCTAAAAGCGCTAATAGGCTTTTTGTGTAGGCGACAAATGCTGTGTACCTATATCTCAGACATATACTCCAAACATACAAATAATGAAACAAAAATAAAAACAAAAAAACACAAAACCATCAACAATTCTTTTCAAGCCGGCCTCACACATCAAAGTTCAACTAATAGGAGCGCATTCAGATTCGACAAAGTCGTGGTAAACTTTACCCTAACCTTGACCTTGGCACACGAATTTGTTCCTTATGTTTGGTTTTGAGAAAGCCGGCTGTCCATGAAAGCGGTTTTCCGCTCGCGGATGATAATTCAGCGTTGTGATTGGTTAGTGCAACTTTAAAATGCTTTTCCCGCCATTAAAGATCCATTTTAAATAAAAGAAGTGTTATGGACGACATTAACTGCACTTATTTTAATTATTTACTTCTGTATGATATTTTTCTACTTTCAATACGCCCAAAAGACAAAAAAGGAGGCACAGGTTATGGGTTAGAAATTTTTTTTAGAAAGAAAAGTTCATAGCCAATATTATTCTTCATTAAAGGAATTAAGACAACATGATGATGAAAAACACTTCAATTATTTAAGAATGTCAAAGGAGCATTTTGACACGACGACCGTCTGCTTGTACTCTAAGGCAAAGTCGATTGATGAGATAAGGTCACGACATTCGCCATATTGGCTAGCGCGGCTGTGACGTCAAATCGGGCCATTTTCGGCCATGTTTGATTTTAGGCAGATCCGTGGCGTAGAATTAATAGGCATAACTTAAAACAAAAACATAAATGTGGTTTAAATATTAAAAATTATCAAAGCGACGACAGGACGATGAGGTACCTGGCAGAGCAAAACATTTTCCATGATTCCGTAAGTCAAAAACCATTTTAAAAACTTTGTATACAGGGTGTCCGCTAATGAATGGTACACAGAAAAACCATAGATTCCTTATACCAAAATATTAAGATTTAACCAAACATACCTAATATCCAAAAGTTTATAATAAGGAAGATACGGGGTGTCATAGTAAAAAGAAAAAGTAAATTTATTTCGATAATTGTTCCTCCCTTTTTAAATATCTTAATAAAACGGTATCTAGGGGTTTTTAAACATTAGCTTTTCAGATCAAATATTAATTTTTGTGTGTAGACTAGAGGGCGATGGGTACACTATTTAAAATTTTCTAAAACTACCCAATTTTTTGTTACTACTCTGTATGTATGTAAACTAGTAAGCTTCTCTATGCTTTCTGCACAAAAAGGTATACTTAGTAAGAATCGGTCTTGACAACCATTTTTAAAGTATTCACGTTTTAGTTGTTCAGTGCACCCGAAAGTATGTATGTACCTTCAATAACATCGTATCAGCTATAATTACAACTGCGCAGATATAAGTAGCTGATATCTAAAAACTCCTGGATACCGAGTTTTATTAAAATGTTTAAAACATATCGGAAATTATCGAAATGCATGAATAAAAATCTTATATCCCTTTAACACCCCGTATCTTCCTTATCATTAACTTTTGGATATAGGTATGTTTGTTTAAATCCCAAATGGGTATTTTTGCTTAAGAAATCGGTGGTTTTTCTGTGTACCATTAATTAGCGGACACTCATCAGTATCATTATGTATATAAAAACACGAATGACTGAAAACTATTCGACTAAACACTATCAAAATCTCTAAAATAAAACGAATCCGAACCAATAATATGTGAAGTCTCTAAACTAACCAAAAACATTAATAACTTGAAATCCTTGCAAAATATACAACCAAAATGAAAATGGCAAATTTCCACAGTTTTTACCAAACAAAGCTTCGACAAGGCACGACTCTGTCATCAGCTGATAATGCTACCAACTTTGAACAGAACTGCCAACCGAAATCGTAATTCTCACACCCTCACGTCCCTGACAAAAGCTATCACCGGTCTTGCTTATGTCTAAACCCCTTCTCATAAAGAAACTCTGCTCTAAGGTAAATAGGTAACAAAAAAAGTGAATGTGGTAAATAAAAGACTGATACAAGCTATTAACCAAATTGCCTAATTTGCTGGATTTATTATTATCCATTATCCAATCCATTTGCCATCCCACAGACAGATGATGATTGACATCTATAGTGACCTTCACAACGGTAGCTTCAACCAAAGAAAATTTTAACATAAAATTACCATTATCAAAACAAAACGCCTTAATATTTTCCGCTACAATGGACGTGTCAGCGGATTTTCTACGCGTATTTTCAATACGCGGGCGGAAAACCGCTCTCATGGACAACCGGCTAGATTAGCTTATTGCGCATGTCTTTATCGAGCCTTTACCGGGCGTCAAACATATCATAAATCAGTCAACCTTCAGATAATCGTGCCCGATCGTCCGATAAGAAAATAGGATGTGTGCGGCCGGCGTTAAAGCAAGCTTTTCTGCTCTAAAAAGCCGTATTTTTTCTATATCACCCGCAACCCGCCCTATAAGCTCCCAGGAAGCGAACTCCCCCTTAAAAAAATAAAAATAAATACCTCACTCGTTCTCACCTGAAACTGTGTTAATATACTGGTAAATTTTGTTAAATTTACCTTCGTATTGCAGACTGTGCTCGTAAATATTGCGTCACCGCGTTGGGGGAATCGGGGGCGTGTTGAACCCCATCTGACCCCCTCGGTTCTCCAGGCCGGAGCCGGACTCGCTCTCGTCGGAGTCCGGGGGTTTTCGGCCTCCAGTTCTCTTTGGCGTTGCAGTTCTTGTTCTCCACGTTCCACTTCATGGATACCTATGGAGGAGTATTGGATAAATGTCATTTTTCTTCAAATTTCAGTAAACATAACATTAATGTTAAGTTTAACTTTATTGTTTTACTTTTCTGACGTCAGCAATAAAAAGTACTTTTTTGCCGCCACTTGCGTAATTGAATATTACCTAAATTGTTTTAAATTTAAACTTTTAAAGAAATTTATTCTAAGATAAAGTAACACAAACAACAACAATGTATGTATGTTTGTATGTCTGTAACTTCTCCTCCAACTGTCCGCCCTCTGTTGGAGATTTCAAGTACCAATGACAAGAAATTATACAAAAAATTTGATTTTTTTACAATTAGTGGAACTAAAAAGAGAAAAATAAATACAGTAAAAAAAATATAAAAAAACACGCTCTCATAGCATATCAAACACAAAAGTAAAATATAAATATACACACAAAGCCAAAAGTCTTAGACCCCTGTATATCTTGGTTATAAAGAATCCTACGTGTTTTTTAGTATCAGATAAAAATATTATTTTATTTACAAAATAAAAAAGATCACATACTTATTAAGAGTTTTTGTGGTTTTTGCGAAGATTTGAAAATGCTTAGTTACTTTCATTTAGTTTATTTGCATTTTTAAATATGCAAAGTTTACATTGGTTCTAACTGAAAATGCCAGGACGTGAAATTTTTGTTTATAACAGAGCAAGAATAATTGCTCTGCATGAATCTGGATTTTCCAATCACCATATTTCAGCCAGTTTAAATATTTCAAGATCTTCTCTAAGCCGAAATCATCAACAGGTATCAAGAAACTGGAAATGTGGAAAGATTGCCTCGTAGTGGACGGCCACGTGTTTCTACCGAAAGGGAGGACAGATATGTTATCCAATTTACCCGCCGAAATCGGAACGCAACGGCCTCAGCCATTAAAGATCATTTCCAAGGTACGTTCAACCGCGTAATTTCCACCGATACCATTTGCAGAAGACTTCACAGCGCAAATTTACGGGTCAGAAGATTTTTAAGGGTACCTCTTTTATTGCCTCGACACCGTGCTGCCCGCCACAAGTGGGCGAGAAACTATAGGGAATGGCTTTTAGCCCAGTGGGAAAGAGTCCTTTTCTCGGACGAATCAAGATTCGGTCTGGTCAGTGATGGCCATCGTCAAAGAGTATGAAGAGAGCCAGGGCGTCAGTCAAGACTCAACTATCCTCGTGAAATCATTCCCTATCAAGGGGGAACAGTAATGTTCTGGGGGAATAATGTACAACCGTCGAACCGCATTAATTCGCATACAACAAAATATGACTAGCGAAATTTACATGGAAAATGATATTAGGCCAATTGTCATTCCCCTCCGCCATGAAATTGAGAGAATTTCATTTTTATGGATGATAACGCCAGACCACATCGAGGCAGAAGAGTTCAGGAGCTTCTTAATGCTGAAGAAATCAACAGATTAGAGTGGCCAGCTAATTCCCCAGACATGAATCCAATTGAGAATATGTGGGATATTGTTTTCAGAGCTATCCACAATCGTAATCCACCACCTAGAACCGAGGAGGAACTTGCAGTAGCCGCCGTAGAAGAATGGGACCGCATATCGCAGGAATTAATTAATAATTTAATCATTTCCATGCTCAGACGTGTAAACTCATTACTCAGAAGTAAGGGAGGGCCCACAGAGTTTTAGCTGTATTTTCTTTTTGTATTGTCATACAGGTAATTTTTGTTTCAATAAACGTTATTTAAAAATTAACACAGTTTTTTAATTTTTTGGCATTTCTTTTATTCAAGCCACATACATGAACTCAAAATATTTTTTCAACTAAATTAAAATCAACATGGACAACACATTGAATTGGTCCTTTTAAATTTTTCTGAATAAATAAAAAGTATAAAAATGCTAGGGGGTCCAAGACTTTTGGCTCGACTTTTGGCGTTGTGTGTAGTATAAAAACACTAAAAAATGCTTTTAAAGCACATACATTAATTATTTTAAAATAATCTTAAAACAATAATATAATAAACGAAAAATACTAGTATTATTGTAAAAAGCGTGGGCGCTTTGTGCCATATTTTTGTTTCGTATAGGGAATTCCGACGCTTTTTACAATAATACTAGTACTTCTTCGTTCATTTATTTACTAGCGGACCTGTGCCCACTTCGTTGGACGTTAATATCTGAACTTTTGTTTAAACATAATAAAGTATAGCCTATAACACTTCTGAATAGTGTAGCTTTCTGATTGTGAAAGAATTTTTATGATAGATTCAGTACTTCCGAAGATAAGCGGCTACAAACAAACCAACAAAGTTACAAACGTTACCTATTTATATTGCATGAGCAATGGGTTTTGGTATATCGGCCAGTAATAGAATAACAACACTGCCTATGTGTTATGATATTTAATTGAACCAGTATAGTAA
The DNA here is from genome assembly GCA_014170235.1 of Listronotus bonariensis. Taxonomy (NCBI): domain Eukaryota; kingdom Metazoa; phylum Arthropoda; class Insecta; order Coleoptera; family Curculionidae; genus Listronotus; species Listronotus bonariensis. The sequence goes on along the minus strand of JACEGR010004996.1, from coordinate 15,359 downwards.
GAACATTTTAAAAGCGCAAATTCGGTACCCTTTGAAAATAATACAAAAACATATAAAAAGGCCGCCTGCAATCGGACTATTTTATACAAAGGCGCCGCTATCCTTTACAGCGACGCGCCGATACACTATGGGATAGAAATCCATTATTTTGGCCAAAAAGCAACTTTGAAATTTTAATGGCTTATGCTGTGTATTTCAAAGAAGATACTCCAAACTACATGTACGCAAAATTATAAAATGATATGACGACTTTTATTGGGGTAATAAGAAACTTGAAAATGTATTTTAAGTAAACATAAATATACAACATTTATTCTATTTAGTTTATTATTAGCCTTGTTTACTAAAAAAAGTAACAGAATTTAAATAATAAGAGCTATTGTTGCGTTTCCGATGCAGTTTCGCGAAGTCTCGCTACAATTGTCAAAGATTTTTTTTTACCTTTTTCTTTATCAGTTTTTGTACTTACAATTGCCTTTTTACTTTTTGCTACTTCTGAGTGTAAGGACAGATACAAGATTTTTTTATAATTTACAAGGTTTTCCATTTTAAAATTTAATATATTTTGACCTACACTGTATATCCTAAAAGATAAAAGCTTTCTGATGAAAGATATGGATTCTACAGAATCTACCCAACAAAACAGTGTTTTTTATTTATTTTATACGTTAAAAAATAAAAAAAGGTTGAGAAGATGTATCTCTATTACGCTTCTAAGAATAATTTAAAATTATTTTTCGAGAATTGGATGGTCATATTTCCGAAACTAATTGAGATAGACACATCAAATGGAGTATTTTTCTAAAGCATTTTAAAAGATTTTTTGGTGGTGATATAATATTCAGGGTATTCCATTTAAAAAAATCATACCTATTGTCGTACCCTGTATATCATATGAGATAATAATCATCGGATTACTGATTAGAATACTAGCGAATTAACCAAACAAGCTGACATTTTAGTTTATTTTGTACAATAAAAAATAATAATGTTAAGGGGGTGTAAATTTATAATAACATATAATAAGTTTTAGGTTTCTAAAAGCATTTGTAATAATTTATAATATTTTTCCAGTAAAAAGCACCTCATTTTAAGTTAGATTGGTAAGTTTCAGAATTTTGACCAAAAAATTAATTTCTATCCCATAGTGCGATGACCAGCTGGATCAACCGGCATATCATAAAAGAAATATAGCAAAGGCGGCCGCGAAGTCAAGCATGCCGATTTATTGCTTTAAACTTTTTTGGGATTTTTTTTCTTATCAAAGAGTACCGAATTTACATTTTTAAACTGTTCCTTCTATATATTAGTATAGATTTAAGATTATTTAAATATTTATTTTCCACATTTTAGTTTGATGTGCTTTAAACACGCATTTTTAGTTTTTGTAAGCTATATTTATTTAATGTTTATATTTTACACGGTTGTAGAGAAAGTAGTTATTCTTAGAGCTATGGCTATATTTTGAAAAATAACAATGGAAATAATGCTTACCAAGAAGCAGACTGTAATCCATTAAATGTAGTTTGGTCAAAAAGTCCACATCAGCTGTTAAAGTCTCCATGAGTTTTGATTTGGCTTCTTCCCCAATGTAAACCTGTAAAATCAGTTCTTTTTAAGATAATATTTAGAAAAAAGGCAACTAAAAAAGTCATACTTTTGGGATCTAAAAACGCCAAATTAGACTAAAAATAATGGTGTAATACAAAAGGCGCCATCAAAAATAGGCAATTTCCAGAAGCCCTAAAAACTGCGCAAATCACACCAGTTTATAAGAGCGGGAATAAAATGAAATAAGAATTACAGACCCATTAGTTTGATTAATGTTTTGTCAAAAATTTATGAAACAGTACTTTTGGAAGACTTGACAAACTTTGAAACCAAAAATATCTATTTTCCAGCATGGTTTTATGGAAGATAGATCCGACAATCTGAAAATATTGTCAGAATTGGCAGCCCAAAACAAGTGTCAATTAGATGTCATATACACCGACTGTGAAAAGCCATTTGACAAGGTCAACCACAGCATGTTGTTAGAAAAGCTTGTAGAGTTTGGAATCTCTAAGGATGCATATCATTTTATAAAATCATATCTTACAGACAGAAGGCAGGTGAGGGGTTGGTGGGAGCATGTCGGAGAGCTTTGTTGCCACCTAAGGCATTCAGCAGGAAGTAATTTGGGGCCTTTGCTCTTCCTGTGCTTCATCAACTCTTACCAGATTGCCTAAATCATTCCATAGGACTTCTTTCGCAGGTGATTTCAAGCTCCGGCAGGATCGTTAAAGACCCCCAGAGTGATTGCGAAAAGGTACAACATGATATAGATAATGTGAATAAATTGTATCGAAAAAACAAAATGTTCTAAATACGCATACAATGCTCAGCACTTGCTTAACTTCACAATGAAAAACAAACCCACTTTACGTAGCACTGAGGACCTTAAAATGTGAAAAAGAGACTGAAAATTGAATTTTCCACTCAATTTTTAAGCGGAAAATGCTATTTTACAGGACTAATTTACTTTCCGGTCCCTAGTTTACTTTCCGGTCTCTCATTTACTTTCCGGTCCCTGATATCAAAAAATCCTGTTAGCCATGACAAAAATTGTCAGAGTTCAATTGTTACTATTTGACAGTTCAAGATATTGTAAAGTAAAGAAAGCATCATTTTGCCAAAATGGAGTCAGACATGGAAAATCCAGGATGAAATAATTGAAGCAGCCTTGCCTTATTGTCGTTTAAATATAACACTAAAAATTTACACAGTTTTTTTTTCCGGTCAATTAAAAAAATTATGTACGATACTCGACCGGAAATATTTTTACGGGTCTCCTCAAAACTACAGGACTCCGCCTACGGCTCGCCCTGTAAATGTTTTTTCGTCGACCCGTAAAATACCATTTTCCGGTCTAGTAACGTAAATAGCTGAGACTTCAAACTTGGCAGTGGTAATCAGGGTCGAAAGACCTTCAAAATAAGGTATCACTCGACCCCTCTTTCTGTTTAAAATTTTGGGGTGGAGTCTCACCCCTGCTAGGGGTTGCCGTTCGGGGAGTGAAAGTAACAAAAAAATGTTTCTCCCTAAAATAAAAATTGATGTTTCCGAGCGTTTTTGCTTATATGACCTGGAGTGCCCAAAAATTAGCTGTTTTGTTTTGAAATGGCCACCTTGTATTAATATTATAATGTTTTTTTTTTTAATTTATTCTAAATAATTATTAGTTAAATACATAAATAATAATGTTTCTACGGTAAAAATAATAGAGAATTATTGCAAGTTGCCTTATTAAGCTCGGGTATTAATAATACCGGCCTTATTTAAATAGTGCTTGTACCCATAATTTAGAGTTATTGCAAATCATGTTGACAGTACCATTAACCTAAAAAAAGGGGGGAAACTTAAGTTGTTCTTTTTTATGTTTTGTGTTTTAGGGTTTTGTTTTACACAATTAACACATGCCGCACTTCTTAATAAACTTCCCTCCTATGGTCTTTCAACTAAACTCTGTACTTGGCTCTCTAGTTATCTATCTGATCGACGTATATCGGTTATTGTGGACGGCCCTTCTTCTAGCTTTCACCAAGTTAATGCTGGAGTGCCTCAGGGCTCAGTTCTGGTACCAACATTATTTCTTCTTCACATCAACGACCTTCTCTCGTCCACAACTAATTCCATTCATAGTTTCGCCGACGATAGAACCCTTCACTCCAGTTTTCAGGTTCCTAAACCCATCACTAAACCTGACTTGGAAAACAAACGCAGAGCGTTGCAGATATCTCTTTCGCAGGATCTTAATTTAATATTGGATTGGGGCGCCAAAAATCTCCGTTCATTTTAATGCATCCAAAACACAATCATGTTCCTTGTCGCGAAAAAGAGTCATCAAATACTCATCCTCTACTTATGAGCGGTCAAGTTTTACAGAGCAAAGACACCTTCAATCTTGTGGGCGTCACATTTGAAAGTAATCTTAACTGGCATAAACACATTGTATCTATAGCCACGGCAGCTTCAAAAAGCTCGGATTTCTCTTTCGAGCCAAAAAGTATTCTTCCCCTTCTAATTTATACACTTTATATGTGTCCCAAATCCGACTTCCCTTGGAGTATTGTTTTCATATCTGGGGCATGGCTTCCCCACATCCTAAGCATTCTGGATTCTATTCAAAGAAGAGCTATTCGTCTCATTAATGATCCTTCACTTACAGAAAGGCTTCCCTCTCTTGCCCATCGTCGGGCTGTGGGGGATCTATCGCTTTTTATAGGTACTTTCATGGCTTCTGCTCTGAAGAATTGTCCAGTATAGTTCCTCCACTCACGGTTCCCAACAGAGAAACTCGTGGTTCCGCGCGTATGCATCCCTATACGGTCCAACTGGACAGGCCCCGAACTTCCCACTTTGTTCGTTCTTTTATCCCTAGAGTTTCTAGAATGTGGAACCTGCTGCAAGCGGAGGACTTTCCTTCCCCCAAATCTTCAAGTATTTAAGTCCCGTGTCAACAAACTCCCTCTTACCTCGCTTAAGACACCCACGGTACGTCAGTATTTAGGCTTTTAGTCTTCGTGGTTTGTCCAAAGATAAAAAAATAATAATAAAAAAATACATTTGAAAAAGCAAGGTTTTAAGTATTTTTACTTGTAAAAACTTTTTGATTTTGTGCTCGGCAGCAGTTTGGTTCACACGAACAGTTCCGAAGTTAAAATAAGACCAAAATAAGGCACGACCTTAGACCGACATAAATAAAGCCAGGCACTATCTTTATTAAGGGAGTCCTTATCCTACCATGCATCTGCGCAAGCTCAGATGTCAAAATATGGCCGGTATTATTAGTGCCTGGCCTTATTTTACTGTGCAATATTTCTCTAATATAAACGTGTTCTTAATAAACAACTTCATGTACATATTTTGTACTTGTCCCACCAGTCACTATTAAAATAAAAAAATATATATTGCTTCTACGTAGGTAATCAGTATCAGTGATAAGGGTTGTCCACCTTAACATTTTTTTAATTTTTAGGCTAGAAATTACTTAAAAATTATTTATATGCAAAACAACGTTTGGCGGGTCAGCTAGTTCTTTATAAAAATAAATGTATATAGAATAAATTTTATATTAAGGAGGATATATTTCTTAATAATTCAGTGACTGAACCGAAATTCGACTTTAAGTATGCCGCGTCGAAAGAGAAATATTTTTCCATGTCCCACCAGTCACACTCTGATTAAGTGATAATTTCGAGAAACGTTCACAGTAATCGAGGTTTTTTACAAAGGGATGTTGTTAATTAGCTATTATTTTATATTAGAAGATACATTTCATTATGGTATAAGTTTCAATCACATTATTGTGGCTTGTAATTAGGGACATTTCAGAGTTAAATGTCCCATCAGTCACTATGGAATGCCGCGAGAGCAATCGGAGAGATGACGTTTATTTAGTGGGTATCCCTCAAGGAATATAAACTTTTAATAAGGAGAGCTCGATTTTTTTATATTTGTCCGAAAATATAGGTTATGTTTGTGACGTCACCTTCTTGCCTTAATATTTTTTTATGTGACAAAATAGACCAATACTTGCATAAAATAAAATAAAATCACTTAAAAACATTTAAAAAAATGGTACTTTACCCTTAATAACGATTTAAACGTAAATTTCCTTAAAAAGTATTCAAAGGTCAGTGACCCCTGTTTACAGGTTTAAAATTCTCTGTAACTGCAGTACTAATAACTACTCAATTAAACTATAAACAGTAAAAACTAAATATATATAAAAGTCCAATGACTAAAAAGCAAAAATAACACCAAAACCGCGAAAAAGCTTCCAGTACGATTGTAAAACAAAGAATTACGGGAAAAGATTACGTCACAAAATTTAGTGAACATAGGGTTAAATGGGATCGAGCGCTCCTTATTAAAAACTTTATTTCCTTGTATCCTTTATGCCATGTTTACACACGGCTAGTTATTTAGTCGAGTAGCGAGTAATTAAGTATTCTCGTGCGTGCGGACAGTAAAAATTAGGAAAGTAGTTTAGTGTAGTAGCTGTCCACACGCACGAGAATACTTAATTACTCGCTACTCAACTAAATTACTAGCTATGTCTGAACAAGGCATTAGGAACTTCCTAAAAATTACTGTTTTCCGATAGCCAAATTTGATAACAACAAAAATCTTTTAAAAACAAGGTGTGCAATCGATGAACCAGATATTTAATTTTGGTATCTCATCTATCTATTTACCTAGAAAAATGTATTTGTTAATCGACCTACAAAAGATAAGATACGCGGAAATTTACAGATGAGCAAAAATAAGCATTATACTTCATAATTTATTTCCTTTATTGAAATTAAATTTCTTATTTTAAAGTGAAAATATTTTTTAAAATTTTTCTCAACAAAAATGTAAAAATTCTTTATATTCCAGCGACTCAATGCAATATGGGGTAAAATTTATTGTATTTTTTATCCTCTATAGGCTGACGTTTTTAAAGGGATTCGGAGGATTTTTAGATTGTCTATAGGGTGTTCATTTAAATCTTTCTCAATTGTCTCGAAACGAGACAGATTGGAAAATCGCCGAAACACGTCATAAGCAAGACCGGTGATAGCTTTGTCAGGGACGTGAGGGTGTGAGAATTACGATTTCGGTTGGCAGTTCTGTTCAAAGTTGGTAGCATTATCAGCTGATGACAGAGTCGTGCCTTGTCGAAGCTTTGTTTGGTAAAAACTGTGGAAATTTGCCATTTTCATTTTGGTTGTATATTTTGCAAGGATTTCCAGTTGTTAATGTTTTTGGTTAGTTTAGAGACTTCACATATTATTGGTTCGGACTCGTTTTATTTTAGAGATTTTGATAGTGTTTAGTCGAATAGTTTTCAGTCATTCGTGTTTTTATATACATATGATACAGATGAGTGTCCGCTAATTAATGGTACACAGAAAAACCACAGATTTCTTATGCGAAAATACCCATTTAGGATTTAAACAAACATACCTATATCCAAAAGTTAATGATAAGGAAGATACGGGGTGTTAAAGAGATATAAATATTTTTATTCATGCATTTCGATAATTTTTGATATGTTTTAAACATTTTAATAAAACTCGGTATCCAGGAGTTTTTAGATATCAGCTATTTATATCTGCGCAGTTGTAATTATAGCTAATACGATGTTATTGAAGGTACATACATACTTTCGGGTGCACTGAACAACTAAAACGTGAATACCTTAAAAACGGTTGTCAAGACCGATTCTTACTAAGTATACCTTTTTTGTGCAGAAAGCATAGAGAAGCTTACTAGTTTACATACATACAGAGTAGTAACAAAAAATTGGGTAGTTTTAGAGAATTTTAAATAGTGTACCCATCGCCCTCTAGTCTACACACAAAAATTAATATTCGATCTGAAAAGCTAATGTTTAAAAACCCCTAGATACCGTTTTATTAAGATATTTAAAAAGGGGGAACAATTATCGAAATAAATTTACTTTTTCTTTTACTATGACACCCCCGTATCTTCCTTATTATAAACTTTTGGATATTAGGTATGTTTGGTTAAATCTTAATATTTTGGCATAAGGAATCTGTGGTTTTTCTGTGTACCATTCATTAGCGGACACCCTGTATACAAAGTTTTTAAAATGGTTTTTGACTTACGGAACCATGGAAAATGTTTTGCTCTGCCAGGTACCTCATCGTCCTGTCGTCGCTTTGATAATTTTTAATTTTCAATATTTAAACCACATTTATGTTTTTGTTTTAAGTTATGCCTATTAAAATAATCCAATAAATTTTGTTTACAACATACAGTTCTTTTGTTTTCTCCTTAATTCTACGCCACTGATCTGCCTAAAATCAAACATGGCCGAAAATGGCCCGACTTGACGTCACAGCCGCGCTAGCCAATATGGCGAATGTCGTGACCTTATCTCATCAATCTAAAAGCCTAAATACTAACGTACCGTGGGTGTCTTAAGCGAGGTAAGAGGGAGTTTGTTGACACGGGACTTAAATACTTGAAGATTTGGGGGAAGGAAAGACCTCCGCGGGCAGCAGGTTCCACAACCTAGAAACTCTAGGGATAAAAGAACGAACAAAGTGGAAGTTCGGGGCCTGTCCAGTTGGACCGTATAGGGATGCATACGCGCGGAACCACGAGTTTCTCTGTTGGGAACCGTAAGTGGAGGAACTATACTGGACAATTCTTCAGAGCAGAAGCCATGGAAGTACCTATAAAAAGCGATAAATCCCCCACAGCCCGACGATGTGCAAGAGAGGAAGCCTTTCTGTAAGTGAAGGATCATTAATGAGACGAATAGCTCTTCTTTGAATAGAATCAAGAATGCTTAGGGTTGTGGGGGACGCCATGCCCCAGATATGAGAACAATATTCCAAGGGAGGTCGGATTTGGGACACATATAAAGTGTATAAATTAGAAGGGGAAAAATACTTTTGGCTCGAAAGAGAAATCCAAGCTTCTTTGAAGCTGCCGTGGCTATAGATACAATGTGTTTATGCCAGTTAAGGTTACTTTCAAATGTGACGCCCACAAGATTAAAGGTGTCTTTGCTCTGTAAAACTTGGCCGCTCATAAGTAGAGGATGAGTATTTGATGACTCTTTTCGCGACAAGGAACATGATTGTGTTTTGATGCATTAAAATGGACGAGATTTTTAGCGCCCCAATCCAATATTAAATTAAGATCCTGCGAAAGAGATATCTGCATCGCTCTGCGTTTGTTTTCCAAGTCAGGTTTAGTGATGGGTTTAGGAACCTGAAAACTGGAGTGAAGGGTACTATCGTCGGCGAAACTATGAATGGAATTAGTTGTGGACGAGAGAAGGTCGTTGATGTGAAGAAGAAACAATGTTGGTGCCAGAACTGAGCCCCCTGAGGGACTCCAGCATTTACTTGGTGAAAGCTTGAAGAATGGCCGTCCACAATAACTGATATACGACGATCAGATAGGATAACTAGAGAGCCAAGTACAGAGTTTAGTTGAAAGACCATTAGGAGGGAAGTTGCATTGGGTTAGCGGCGGCATGCCAGACTCTGGTCAAAAAGCTTTGGATATATCAAGAGCAACCGATCTGGGATCACCGAGAACTCAGATGAGACTTGCTTGGAAACGGCTTATTTGGCGACAATTTACGAAGAGAGCTTTTTTATAGGCAATTTAATTTTCTTTAAGAATGCCTGTTGCTAAAATTTATCAGATCAACAATTTGCGAGTTATGCATCAACAAAAATATTGTCATTAAAAAAACTGTTAATGGCGAAGATAGACCTCTTAAGATTAGTATTAGGAACTCAAACCTTTACGATATTTTTCCCGTCACCTTGAACAATATTTTTGATAAAATATTCAATATGAAAAAAAAACGATTTTTTGGCTCAGTCTATTATGCATACCTTTCAAACTTAATTTATCAGGATGTGTCCCATCATAAAAACTGATAAACACCTTACAATACTATCTTTACTTGGAATTAAAGCATCTCTCTTATCTAGATAAAAATAAATTCTAAATATAGACCTTTTTTTTTGGAAGTGGGATTTTTCTAATGAATATTGCATTTCTAGTTAGTGGGTTTTCGATGTACTAATTATATCATATCTATTTTATTATTAATAAATACTAGTGGTTATGATGATAAATTATTATTTCTGTCACCCATAAGTGTTCAGGGAACCATTTATAATACATATATTTTTAAAACATTTTTTTTCTCGGCACAAATAAAAGTCAAATCAATGTTGCGACAAAAAATGCAAAAATCTCAATCTTCCAGCGACTTTTGTAAATGCAATATATGAGTGATATTTGTAGCATTTTTCTCCTATATCCGATGGCGTTACAGAAATGTTCGCAGGAATTTTCGGATTCTCTCGATATTCGACAGTAAATTCACTCGTGCACAAAAAAATCATAGTCAAACCCATGTTGCGACAAAAATGCAAAAATCTCAATCTTCCAGCGACTTTTGTAAATGAAATATAGAGTGATATTTGTAGCATTTTTCCTCCTCTATACGATGGCGTTACAGAAATGTTCGCAGGATTTTCGGTTCTCTCGATATTCGACAGTAAATTCACTCTTGCACAAAAAAATCATAGTCAAACCCATGTTGCGACAAAAATGCAAAAATCTCAATCTTCCAGCGACTTTTGTAAATGAAATATAGAGTGAAATTTGTAGCATTTTTTCCTCCTCTATACGATGGCGTTACAGAAATGTTCGCAGGATTTTCGGTTCTCTCGATATTCGACAGTAAATTCACTCTTGCACAAAAAAATCATAGTCAAACCCATGTTGCGACAAAAATGCAAAAATCTCAATCTTCCAGCGACTTTTGTAAATGAAATATAGAGTGAAATTTGTAGCATTTTTCCTCCTATCTACGATGGCGTTACAGAAATGTTCGCAGGATTTTCGGTTCTCTCGATATTCGACAGTAAATTCACTCTTGCACAAAAAATCATAGTCAAACCCATGTTGCGACAAAAATGCAAAAATCTCAATCTTCCAGCGACTTTTGTAAATGAAATATAGAGTGAAATTTGTAGCATTTTTCCTCCCTCTCATACGATGGCGTTACAGAAATGTTCGCAGGATTTTCGGTTCTCTCGATATTCAGACATTAAATTCACTCTTGCACAAAAAATCATACTCAGACACATGTTAGCGACAAAAATGCAAAAATCTCAATCTTCCAGCGACTTTTGTAAATGAAGTATAGAGTGAAATTTGCAGCATTTTTCCTCCTTCTATACGATGGCGTTACAGAAATGTTCGCAGGATTTTGGTTCTCTCGATATTCGACCCAGTAAATTCACTCTTGCACAAAATCATGCACTCAGACCCATGTTGCGACGAAAATAGCAAAAATCTCTAATCTTCCAGCGGACTTTGTAAATGAAGTATAGAGTGAAATTTGTAGCATTTTTCCTCCTCTATACGATGGCGTTACAGAAATGTTCGCAGGATTTTCGGTTCTCTCGATATTCGACAGTAAATTCACTTTTGCACAAAAAAATCATACTCAGACCCATGTTACGACAAAAATGCAAAAATCTCAATCTTCCAGCGACTTTTGTAAATGAAATATAGAGTGAAATTTGTAGCATTTTTTCCTCCTCTATACGATGGCGTTACAGAAATGTTCGCAGGATTTTCGGTTCTCTCGATATTCGAACAGTAAATTCACTCTGCACAAAACAATCATAGTCAAACCCATGTTGCGACAAAAATGCAAAAATCTCAATCTTCCAGCGACTTTTGTAAATGAAATATAGAGTGAAATTTGTAGCATTTTTCCTCCTATATACGATGGCGTTACAGAAATGTTCGCAGGATTTTGGTTCTCTCGATATTCGACGGTAAATTCACTGTTGCACAAAAAAATCATAGTCAAACCCATGTTGCGACAAAAATGTAAAAATCTCAATCTTCCAGCGACTTTTGTAAATGAAATATAGAGTGATATTTGTAGCATTTTTTCCTCCTATCTACGATGGCATTACAGAAATGTTTCGCAGGATTTTCGGTCTCCTCTCGATATTCGACAGTAAATTCACTCTTGCACAAAAAATCATAGTCAAACCCATGTTGTGACAAAAATGCAAAAATCTCAATCTTCCAGCGACTTTTGTAAATGAAATATAGAGTGAAATTTGTAGCATTTTTCCTCCTCTATACGATGGCGTTACAGAAATGTTTTGCAGGATTTTCGGTTCCTCTCGATATTCGACAGTAAATTCACTCTTGCACAAAAATCATAGTCAAGACCCATGTTGCGACAAAAATGCAAAAATCTCAATCTTCCAGCGACTTTGTAGATGAAATATAGAGTGAAATTTGTAGCATTTTTTCCTCCTCTATACGTGATGGCGTTACAGAAATGTTCGTAGGATTTTCAGTTCCTCTCGGATATTCGACAGAAAATTCACTTGCACAAAAAAATCATGCCAGACCCATGTTGAGGACAAAAAAATGCAAAAATCTCAATCTTCCAGCGACTTTTGTAAATGAAATATAGAGTGAAATTTGCAGCATTTTTCCTCCTCTATACCGATGGTGCTACAGAAATGTTCGCAGGATTTTCGGATTCTCTCGATATTCGACAGTAAATTCACTCGTGCACAAATGCACGCATAGTCAAACCCATGTTGCGACGAAAATAGCAAAACTCGTCTTTTCTCCATGCGGACTTTGTAAACGGAATATTGAGGAAATTTGTAGCATTTTTCCTCCCTTCACACGATGGCGTTACAGAAATGTTCGCCGGATTGATCTCCGCTCGACAGTAAATTCACTTCTGCACAAAAACATAGTCGCCCCATGCCGCACAAATAAAAATATCTATCGACTTGCAACGAAATATAAAATGGTTTTGTAAAGATTTTTTCTCCTTCATATTATAATATTGTGTCGTGTTCGCAGATTTTCGGCTCGGTAATTTATCGTAAATTATCTCTGCACAAAACAGCGTCAAACCCATACATACAAAAATCATTCTTCCATGACTTTGTAAAATGAAATATAGAGTAGATGTGGCATTTTTCCTATCTACGATGGCATTACAGAAGGCGATAGATTTCGGTTCTCGATACTGAGGCTCACTTGCACAAAATCATAGTCAAACCCATGTTGAAAATAAATGTCTTGTTTCCAGCGACTTTTGTAAATTGAAATATAGATAATTACATTTTTTCCTCCTTCATACGATGCCGCTACAGAAATGTTCGCAGGACTTTCGGACTCCTCTCGATATTCGACAGTAAATTCACTCGTGCACAAATGCACGCATAGTCAAACCCATGCAGGACGAAAATAGCAAAATCTCAGTCTTTTCTCCAGCGGACTTTTGTAAACGGAATAGAGGCAGAAATTGTAGCATTTTTTCCTCCTTCCATACGATGGCGTTACAGAAATGTTCGCCGGCATTTCGGTTCCCCTCGATACTCGACAGTAAATTCACTCTCTGCACAAAAATCACAGTCAGCCCCATGCCGACACAAATGCAAAAATCTCAATCTTACAGCGACTTTTGCAAACGGAATATAGAGTGAGATTTGTAAAGCATTTTTCCTCCCTCATACGATGGCGTTACAGAAATGTTCGCAGGATTTTCGGCTCTCCTGATATTCGACAGTAAATTCACTCTTGCACAAAAATCATACGTCAGACCCATGTTAGGACAAAAATGCAAAAATCTCAATCTTCCAGCGACTTTTGTAAATGAAATATAGAGTGAAATTTGTAGCATTTTTCCTCCTCATACGATGGCGTTACAGAAATGTTCGCAGGATTTCGGTTCTCTCGATATTCGACAGTAAATTCACTCTTGCACAAAAAATCATAGTCAAACCCATGTTACGACAAAAATGCAAAAATCTCAATCTTCCAGCGACTTTTGTAAATGAAATATAGAGTGAAATTTGTAGCATTTTTCCTCCCTCTATACGATGGCGTTACAGAAATGTTCGCAGGATTTTGGATTCTCTCGATATTCGACAGTAAATTCACTCTTGCACAAAAAAATCATAGTCAAACCCATGTTGCGACAAAAAATGCAAAAATCTCAATCTTCCAGCGACTTTTGTAAATGAAATATAGAGTGATATTTGTAGCATTTTTCCTCCTATATCCGATGGCGTTACAGAAATGTTCGCAGGATTTTGGATTCTCTCGATATTCGACAGTAAATTCACTCGTGTACAAAAAAATCATAGTCAAACCCATGTTGCGACGAAAATATAAAAATCTCAATCTTCCAGCGACTTTTGTAAATGAAATATAGAGTGATATTTGTAGCATTTTTCCTCCTCTATACGATGGCGTTACAGAAATGTTTCGCCGGATTTTGGATCTCTCGATATTCGACAGTAAATTCACTCTTGCACAAAAAATCATAGTCAAACCCATGTTGCGACAAAAATGCAAAAATCTCAATCTTCCATCGACTTTGTAAATGAAATATAAAATGAAATTTGTAGCATTTTTTCCTCCTCTATACGATGGCGTTACAGAAATGTTCGCAGGATTTTCGGTTCTCTCGGTATTCGACAGTAAATTCACTCTGCACAAAAATCAGTAGTCAAACCCATGTTGCTACAAAAATCTCAATCTTCCAGCGACTTTTGTAAATGAAATATAGAGTGAGATTTGTAGCATTTTTCCTCCTATCTACGATGGCATTACAGAAATGTTCGCAGGATTTTCGGATTCTCTCGATATTCGACAGTAAATTCACTCTTGCACAAAAAAATCATAGTCAAACCCATGTTGCGACAAAATGCAAAAATCTCAATCTTCCAGCGACTTTTGTAAATGAAATATAGAGTGATATTTGTAGCATTTTTCCTCCTCTATACGATGGCGTTACAGAAATGTTCGCAGGATTTTGGATTCTCTCGATATCTCGACAGTAAATTCACTTCTGCACAAAAAATCATAGTCAAACCCATGTTGCGACAAAAATGCAAAAATCTCAATCTTCCAGCGACTTTTGTAAATGAAATATAGAGTGATATTTGTAGCATTTTTCCTCCTCTATACGATGGCATTACAGAAATGTTTCGCAGGATTTTCGGTTCTCTCGATATTCGACAGTAAATTCACTCTTGCACAAAAAAACCATAGTCAAACCCATGTTGCGACAAAATGCAAAAATCTCAATCTTCCAGCGACTTCTGTAAATGAAATATAGAGTGAGATTTGTAGCATTTTTTCCTCCTCTATACGATGGCGTTACAGAAATGTTCGCAGGATTTTTCGGTCCTCTCGATACTCGACAGTAAATTCACTTTTGCACAAAAATCATAGTCAGACCCATGTTGCGACAAAATGCAAAAATCTCATCTTCCAGCGACTTTGTAAATGAAATATAGAGTGGAAATTTGTAGCATTTTTTCCTCCTATACGATGGCGTTACAGAAATTGTGTCGTGTTCGCAGGATTTTCGGCTCGCTCATATTCAACGTTAAATTCACTCTCTGCACAAAACAGCCGTACCAGACCCATGTTACGACAACATGCAAAATCTCAATCTTCCAGTGACTTCTGTAAATGAAATATAGAGTGAGATTTGCAGCATTTTTCCTCCTCTATCCGATGGCGTTACAGAAATGTTCGTAGGATTTCGGATTCTCTCGATACTCGACAGTAAGCTCACTCGTGCACAAAATGCACAGTCATAGCCCGCGACGAAAATAGCAATGTCTCGTCTTTTCTCCAGCGGACTTTGTACATAGAGGATATTTGTAGCATTTCCTCCTTCCAGATGGCGTTACAGAAATGTTCGCCGGATTGATCTCCGCTCGACAGTAAATTCACTTCTGCACAAAAACATAGTC
>JACEGR010004995.1:65000-75000 GCA_014170235.1 Listronotus bonariensis | reverse complement strand
TGTAAACCCCGGAAAATCGAGGTTGCCTGACACAGATTTCAAAACCGATATTTAATAATTGGTAATTGTTAATTATAAACAATTCGCTAATTACCAAACAACCTTAATCGATTGCTATAAAAACATCAACTCATTAAGTGATTAACCTGTTTTTCTGTTTAATTTCAACAAACATAGTTCTGATATATAAACACGGTCAGCTTGGTCCACTTAAATAGAAAAAAATATTTTTCTTTCTTAGTGCAAGTTAACTTTTTTTTCTGTGCCACTTTTGTCAACGGTGCGTTTCTTAAAATAAAGAAATATTCATTAAGGGTACCAATCCTTAAGAGTCCCAGTACCAGCAACTGTTGTAAGTAAAAATACTCTTTTTTTACCTTCCATCTTTTTACTAAAATTCTCTTCCTTTTGAGAAAAGCTTCCCTTCTGCGGCATCCAACTTTTCGGCTTCATGGATCAACCCCCTACCCTAATGACGCGTGAACGGCTTCCGGGAGAGTCCACATTGGACGAGCATGGGGCGCCACATCACCTGAACACCAGCCCCAAGCCTGTGAAGAAACGGAAGTCCAAATCCAGGGTAGCCCGGGACATCCAGCGTGCCATTGCCTGGAAATCCAAACTCCAGGAGGAATCTGCCCAGAAAGGCCTCCAAGATGCCGAAAGCCCTCCCGCTCCAGCAGGCAATCCGAGAGGACGTAGAACCGAAAGGGCCCTACGTTTCGCTGGACGACTCTTTTACGGCATATTGGGAGCCTGTCTGGGATATGATATCCATCCAGAAGTGGACCCAAACTGTTCATCGGACCTCATCCAGGACAGTGAACCTGCGGCCGACGGACCATCTTCCATTATGGCCAACCAATCTTCTTCTGGACCACCAGCTAACAGCGACAGCAACCCCAACATCCTGTACTTGCGCCTGGATAATGCCCTCAGACTTGCCAGACTGGAGGAACCCCAATACCTTCAGCCGGCACTACGACAAATCGTACGGAGTCATTATCACCTCGGTTCTCGGATCTGCTTTCCAATTCCGACTGCCGTGGACCGTATGGCCCTGAGGAGCGCAAACATTCCAGTTGACCCAGATATACTTCTGAAGCTGGTGGAACAAGTCTTCATCCGCCGAGGGGAAGCATTGGACTTAGGGGAGATCTATAGGGACTTTGTGGTTGCTCATGGTCGGAAATTTATGGATATCCGTAAGTCCTGGCCTGACTGCCGCATGGTGACGGGATACCCCTAATCGCCACCCTTCCCACCCCCACAACCTCCTTTTACTTAACTGTCACCCAGACCACCACCGCTTGCGGTTAAACTTGCCCAGTTGGTCTTTTTCCTAAATTTCTAACCGTTTCTGCAAATTCCAGGAACGCGCCAACCGGCTAACTACCCTTGATTTTCTTTGCTACATTCATCACAGGACCCAGATGGCGAACAACGACCAAGAGGATCACAGCTGCCCCGATTGCGGCCGTGCATTTGCATCCAGGATGGGCCTTTTAGCGCACTCCAGAGTCCACAAGAAACCTGCACCACCAAACAGGAATCCAGAGACTGGAGAATCAACTTGCCCCGACTGCAAGAGAGTGTTTCCAAGTGCCAACAACCTGGCACAGCATCGCAGTAAGTACTGCCAAACAGGGCCTAACATCTGTCCTGACTGTTCCAGGTACTTTGACACTTTCGCTGGACTTCAGCAACATCGAAGGAAAGCCCATCCAGCCGCCTACAACCAGAAAACCGAGGGTGCTGACAATAGAAGGAACGAGCCTTTCTCAGCGCTAGAACGTCTTGAAATTGTCCAAGCAGAGCTCGCCTATGATGGGATTAACATCAACAAGTACCTTGCTGGCAAATTCAACTGCTCCTTGGACAAGATGAGAAATCTGAGGAAGATGCGTGCTTATGTTGCCCTGCGGGCCACAATTGAAGCGGAGCAGAAGGAAGCCCCTGACCACCCAACAGGCTCTCCAGAGCGACATCAACTGGACCCACTGGATCTCCGGCTCGCAGAGCAAGACCCCAGCCCCCCAACAACGCCCCCCGCAACCCCCGGCGCCCTGGCCAACATCACGCTGGAAGAAGTGCGCTCTCCAGCCATGGGACTGAGACCTGCGACTCAGCTCCCTGCAGAGGACATTGGACCCCCAGCACCAGTCCCCCTGCCTCTCCACCTTCTTCTGACGACGAGGACGGCAATGACGGCGCAAACGAT
This sequence comes from Listronotus bonariensis, assembly GCA_014170235.1. Taxonomy (NCBI): domain Eukaryota; kingdom Metazoa; phylum Arthropoda; class Insecta; order Coleoptera; family Curculionidae; genus Listronotus; species Listronotus bonariensis. The sequence goes on along the minus strand of JACEGR010004995.1, from coordinate 72,779 downwards.
GACGATGAGGACCCTGTAGCCGTTTACTTAAAACAGCTGATCGCCTCCCTTGACGTGGATTCCCAGGTCAGGGAGTTAGTTAACAACCTCACCGTCAACCCAGAGCAAGCGAACCACCACATGGATCAGCTTCTGGACGCCCTGTGGAAACCTATACCTCCAAAACGCCCTATTAACAACCTGGCAAACAGAGGCGCCCAGAATGGGAACCACAACAATCCCAGTGTTAGAGCCCGCCGAGCTTATCGCTATAAGCGCTACCAGGAGCTCTACACCAAGGACCGCGCTTGCCTGGCTAACCTCGTCACCAAGGGACTGGAGCCTGGATCAGCCACCGACCATCCAGATGAAGCCACCATTCGGGAACACTACGAGCAAGTGTTCTCCGCCGAGTCACTCCCTGATGGCCACGCTGTAACCGACAGGAAACCGGCTACTGCTAACCTTTATGCCCCTTTCACGATGGAATCCATCAAGAAAGAAGTTAATGACCCTAAGGCATCCAACGCAGCCGGACCTGATGGAATAACAGCCAGCGACCTTCGGAGAAGATCTATCCGTGACCTAGCCATCTTATTTAACTCTATGTTGCTTACAGGTCACACTCCGTCGGCCCTCAAAGCCTGCAGGACCACCCTTATCCCCAAAGGAGGAGAGGACCCTGCCTTGGTTTCGTCACTTCGACCCATCACTGTAGCCAACATCCACATCCGGACCTTCCATCGTCTTCTTGCCGGTAGGATGTCTGCGCTACCAATGAGTGCCTCCCAGCGTGGTTTCATTTCCCTGGATGGAACGATGGCCAACTCCATGATTCTCCAGACTGCTGCCAGGACTTGCCGTGACCAAACAAAACCGTACTCGATAGCTTCACTTGACCTGCGCAAGGCCTTCGACACGGTGCCCCACACCTCCATAGAAAGAGCTCTGGAAAGGTTCAGTGTCGACCCGCGCTTGGTCAGGTATCTGATGAACGGACTTACCGACTGCTACACCACCATCAGCATCGGTAAGACCTCTGTCCCTAACATCGCTATCAAGAGAGGCGTCAAACAAGGGGACCCACTTTCACCCCTTCTCTTCAATCTAGTCATCGACGAGCTGTTGTGTAAGTTGAACACACTTCCATCCGGCCTAGAAGTAAACAATGCCACTATTAACAGCCTGGCTTATGCGGACGATCTGCTGCTCCTTGCTCCTTCCTCTAAGGACCTGCAGATTCTGCTCCGCCACACTACTCGTTTCTTCGAAGCCCGTCACATGGAGCTCAACCCCATGAAGTGCTCATGTCTAAATGTCAAGTTGCTGCCCAAGAAAAAGTAAACCCCGGAAAATCGAGGTTGCCTGACACAGATTTCAAAACCGATATTTAATAATTGGTAATTGTTAATTATAAACAATTCGCTAATTACCAAACAACCTTAATCGATTGCTATAAAAACATCAACTCATTAAGTGATTAACCTGTTTTTCTGTTTAATTTCAACAAACATAGTTCTGATATATAAACACGGTCAGCTTGGTCCACTTAAATAGAAAAAAATATTTTTCTTTCTTAGTGCAAGTTAACTTTTTTTCTGTGCCACTTTTGTCAACGGTGCGTTTCTTAAAATAAAGAAATATTCATTAAGGGTACCAATCCTTAAGAGTCCCAGTACCAGCAACTGTTGTAAGTAAAAATACTCTTTTTTACCTTCCATCTTTTTACTAAAATTCTCTTCCTTTTGAGAAAAGCTTCCCTTCTGCGGCATCCAACTTTTCGGCTTCATGGATCAACCCCTACCCTAATGACGCGTGAACGGCTTCCGGGAGAGTCCACATTGGACGAGCATGGGGCGCCACATCACCTGAACACCAGCCCCAAGCCTGTGAAGAAACGGAAGTCCAAATCCAGGGTAGCCCGGGACATCCAGCGTGCCATTGCCTGGAAATCCAAACTCCAGGAGGAATCTGCCCAGAAAGGCCTCCAAGATGCCGAAAGCCCTCCCGCTCCAGCAGGCAATCCGAGAGGACGTAGAACCGAAAGGGCCCTACGTTTCGCTGGACGACTCTTTTACGGCATATTGGGAGCCTGTCTGGGATATGATATCCATCCAGAAGTGGACCCAAACTGTTCATCGGACCTCATCCAGGACAGTGAACCTGCGGCCGACGGACCATCTTCCATTATGGCCAACCAATCTTCTTCTGGACCACCAGCTAACAGCGACAGCAACCCCAACATCCTGTACTTGCGCCTGGATAATGCCCTCAGACTTGCCAGACTGGAGGAACCCCAATACCTTCAGCCGGCACTACGACAAATCGTACGGAGTCATTATCACCTCGGTTCTCGGATCTGCTTTCCAATTCCGACTGCCGTGGACCGTATGGCCCTGAGGAGCGCAAACATTCCAGTTGACCCAGATATACTTCTGAAGCTGGTGGAACAAGTCTTCATCCGCCGAGGGGAAGCATTGGACTTACGGATATCCATAAATTTCCGACCATGAGCAACCACAAAGTCCCTATAGATCTCCCCTAAGTCCAATGCTTCCCCTCGGCGGATGAAGACTTGTTCCACCAGCTTCAGAAGTATATCTGGGTCAACTGGAATGTTTGCGCTCCTCAGGGCCATACGGTCCACGGCAGTCGGAATTGGAAAGCAGATCCGAGAACCGAGGTGATAATGACTCCGTACGATTTGTCGTAGTGCCGGCTGAAGGTATTGGGGTTCCTCCAGTCTGGCAAGTCTGAGGGCATTATCCAGGCGCAAGTACAGGATGTTGGGGTTGCTGTCGCTGTTAGCTGGTGGTCCAGAAGAAGATTGGTTGGCCATAATGGAAGATGGTCCGTCGGCCGCAGGTTCACTGTCCTGGATGAGGTCCGATGAACAGTTTGGGTCCACTTCTGGATGGATATCATATCCCAGACAGGCTCCCAATATGCCGTAAAAGAGTCGTCCAGCGAAACGTAGGGCCCTTTCGGTTCTACGTCCTCTCGGATTGCCTGCTGGAGCGGGAGGGCTTTCGGCATCTTGGAGGCCTTTCTGGGCAGATTCCTCCTGGAGTTTGGATTTCCAGGCAATGGCACGCTGGATGTCCCGGGCTACCCTGGATTTGGACTTCCGTTTCTTCACAGGCTTGGGGCTGGTGTTCAGGTGATGTGGCGCCCCATGCTCGTCCAATGTGGACTCTCCCGGAAGCCGTTCACGCGTCATTAGGGTAGGGGGTTGATCCATGAAGCCGAAAAGTTGGATGCCGCAGAAGGGAAGCTTTTCTCAAAAGGAAGAGAATTTTAGTAAAAAGATGGAAGGTAAAAAAGAGTATTTTTACTTACAACAGTTGCTGGTACTGGGACTCTTAAGGATTGGTACCCTTAATGAATATTTCTTTATTTTAAGAAACGCACCGTTGACAAAAGTGGCACAGAAAAAAAGTTAACTTGCACTAAGAAAGAAAAATATTTTTTTCTATTTAAGTGGACCAAGCTGACCGTGTTTATATATCAGAACTATGTTTGTTGAAATTAAACAGAAAAACAGGTTAATCACTTAATGAGTTGATGTTTTTATAGCAATCGATTAAGGTTGTTTGGTAATTAGCGAATTGTTTATAATTAACAATTACCAATTATTAAATATCGGTTTTGAAATCTGTGTCAGGCAACCTCGATTTTCCGGGGTTTACTTTTCTTGGGCAGCAACTTGACATTTAGACATGAGCACTTCATGGGGTTGAGCTCCATGTGACGGGCTTCGAAGAAACGAGTAGTGTGGCGGAGCAGAATCTGCAGGTCCTTAGAGGAAGGAGCAAGGAGCAGCAGATCGTCCGCATAAGCCAGGCTGTTAATAGTGGCATTGTTTACTTCTAGGCCGGATGGAAGTGTGTTCAACTTACACAACAGCTCGTCGATGACTAGATTGAAGAGAAGGGGTGAAAGTGGGTCCCCTTGTTTGACGCCTCTCTTGATAGCGATGTTAGGGACAGAGGTCTTACCGATGCTGATGGTGGTGTAGCAGTCGGTAAGTCCGTTCATCAGATACCTGACCAAGCGCGGGTCGACACTGAACCTTTCCAGAGCTCTTTCTATGGAGGTGTGGGGCACCGTGTCGAAGGCCTTGCGCAGGTCAAGTGAAGCTATCGAGTACGGTTTTGTTTGGTCACGGCAAGTCCTGGCAGCAGTCTGGAGAATCATGGAGTTGGCCATCGTTCCATCCAGGGAAATGAAACCACGCTGGGAGGCACTCATTGGTAGCGCAGACATCCTACCGGCAAGAAGACGATGGAAGGTCCGGATGTGGATGTTGGCTACAGTGATGGGTCGAAGTGACGAAACCAAGGCAGGGTCCTCTCCTCCTTTGGGGATAAGGGTGGTCCTGCAGGCTTTGAGGGCCGACGGAGTGTGACCTGTAAGCAACATAGAGTTAAATAAGATGGCTAGGTCACGGATAGATCTTCTCCGAAGGTCGCTGGCTGTTATTCCATCAGGTCCGGCTGCGTTGGATGCCTTAGGGTCATTAACTTCTTTCTTGATGGATTCCATCGTGAAAGGGGCATAAAGGTTAGCAGTAGCCGGTTTCCTGTCGGTTACAGCGTGGCCATCAGGGAGTGACTCGGCGGAGAACACTTGCTCGTAGTGTTCCCGAATGGTGGCTTCATCTGGATGGTCGGTGGCTGATCCAGGCTCCAGTCCCTTGGTGACGAGGTTAGCCAGGCAAGCGCGGTCCTTGGTGTAGAGCTCCTGGTAGCGCTTATAGCGATAAGCTCGGCGGGCTCTAACACTGGGATTGTTGTGGTTCCCATTCTGGGCGCCTCTGTTTGCCAGGTTGTTAATAGGGCGTTTTGGAGGTATAGGTTTCCACAGGGCGTCCAGAAGCTGATCCATGTGGTGGTTCGCTTGCTCTGGGTTGACGGTGAGGTTGTTAACTAACTCCCTGACCTGGGAATCCACGTCAAGGGAGGCGATCAGCTGTTTTAAGTAAACGGCTACAGGGTCCTCATCGTCATCGTTTGCGCCGTCATTGCCGTCCTCGTCGTCAGAAGAAGGTGGAGAGGCAGGGGGACTGGTGCTGGGGGTCCAATGTCCTCTGCAGGGAGCTGAGTCGCAGGTCTCAGTCCCATGGCTGGAGAGCGCACTTCTTCCAGCGTGATGTTGGCCAGGGCGCCGGGGGTTGCGGGGGGCGTTGTTGGGGGCTGGGGTCTTGCTCTGCGAGCCGGAGATCCAGTGGGTCCAGTTGATGTCGCTCTGGAGAGCCTGTTGGGTGGTCAGGGGCTTCCTTCTGCTCCGCTTCAATTGTGGCCCGCAGGGCAACATAAGCACGCATCTTCCTCAGATTTCTCATCTTGTCCAAGGAGCAGTTGAATTTGCCAGCAAGGTACTTGTTGATGTTAATCCCATCATAGGCGAGCTCTGCTTGGACAATTTCAAGACGTTCTAGCGCTGAGAAAGGCTCGTTCCTTCTATTGTCAGCACCCTCGGTTTTCTGGTTGTAGGCGGCTGGATGGGCTTTCCTTCGATGTTGCTGAAGTCCAGCGAAAGTGTCAAAGTACCTGGAACAGTCAGGACAGATGTTAGGCCCTGTTTGGCAGTACTTACTGCGATGCTGTGCCAGGTTGTTGGCACTTGGAAACACTCTCTTGCAGTCGGGGCAAGTTGATTCTCCAGTCTCTGGATTCCTGTTTGGTGGTGCAGGTTTCTTGTGGACTCTGGAGTGCGCTAAAAGGCCCATCCTGGATGCAAATGCACGGCCGCAATCGGGGCAGCTGTGATCCTCTTGGTCGTTGTTCGCCATCTGGGTCCTGTGATGAATGTAGCAAAGAAAATCAAGGGTAGTTAGCCGGTTGGCGCGTTCCTGGAATTTGCAGAAACGGTTAGAAATTTAGGAAAAAGACCAACTGGGCAAGTTTAACCGCAAGCGGTGGTGGTCTGGGTGACAGTTAAGTAAAAGGAGGTTGTGGGGGTGGGAAGGGTGGCGATTAGGGGTATCCCGTCACCATGCGGCAGTCAGGCCAGGACTTACGGATATCCATAAATTTCCGACCATGAGCAACCACAAAGTCCCTATAGATCTCCCCTAAGTCCAATGCTTCCCCTCGGCGGATGAAGACTTGTTCCACCAGCTTCAGAAGTATATCTGGGTCAACTGGAATGTTTGCGCTCCTCAGGGCCATACGGTCCACGGCAGTCGGAATTGGAAAGCAGATCCGAGAACCGAGGTGATAATGACTCCGTACGATTTGTCGTAGTGCCGGCTGAAGGTATTGGGGTTCCTCCAGTCTGGCAAGTCTGAGGGCATTATCCAGGCGCAAGTACAGGATGTTGGGGTTGCTGTCGCTGTTAGCTGGTGGTCCAGAAGAAGATTGGTTGGCCATAATGGAAGATGGTCCGTCGGCCGCAGGTTCACTGTCCTGGATGAGGTCCGATGAACAGTTTGGGTCCACTTCTGGATGGATATCATATCCCAGACAGGCTCCCAATATGCCGTAAAAGAGTCGTCCAGCGAAACGTAGGGCCCTTTCGGTTCTACGTCCTCTCGGATTGCCTGCTGGAGCGGGAGGGCTTTCGGCATCTTGGAGGCCTTTCTGGGCAGATTCCTCCTGGAGTTTGGATTTCCAGGCAATGGCACGCTGGATGTCCCGGGCTACCCTGGATTTGGACTTCCGTTTCTTCACAGGCTTGGGGCTGGTGTTCAGGTGATGTGGCGCCCCATGCTCGTCCAATGTGGACTCTCCCGGAAGCCGTTCACGCGTCATTAGGGTAGGGGGTTGATCCATGAAGCCGAAAAGTTGGATGCCGCAGAAGGGAAGCTTTTCTCAAAAGGAAGAGAATTTTAGTAAAAAGATGGAAGGTAAAAAAAGAGTATTTTTACTTACAACAGTTGCTGGTACTGGGACTCTTAAGGATTGGTACCCTTAATGAATATTTCTTTATTTTAAGAAACGCACCGTTGACAAAAGTGGCACAGAAAAAAAAGTTAACTTGCACTAAGAAAGAAAAATATTTTTTTCTATTTAAGTGGACCAAGCTGACCGTGTTTATATATCAGAACTATGTTTGTTGAAATTAAACAGAAAAACAGGTTAATCACTTAATGAGTTGATGTTTTTATAGCAATCGATTAAGGTTGTTTGGTAATTAGCGAATTGTTTATAATTAACAATTACCAATTATTAAATATCGGTTTTGAAATCTGTGTCAGGCAACCTCGATTTTCCGGGGTTTACAAGTTGGTACGAAGGTACTCCAAATACAAAAAATAGGAATTTTTTTCTGAAATTTTAGCAAAAGGGGCCATAGGGAAAAGTAATACAGCCTCTCTGCTGATGTTACGGGCCCGAAATCTGGTTGCCTGAATTTATTTATGACTTATAGCGCATTCAAAGAATAAACAAATAATTTGGAAAAGAAATAATTCATCAAAAAATTTAATCGCTAGAGCCCTTTGTTAATTTTAAATATATTTTAGTGACAACTTACTCTTTAAATATAGGTACAACAACAAAAAAAAAAAAAAAACAAGAATAAGGGTAGGAAAAAAAGAAATAAAAAAGTTAAGGGCCTTAATCGATTGTGCTCAGCACCAAGCGGTTGAATGTTGACGTTTAGAGGTAGCTCCCTAGGAAGTAAACCAGCCAGAAGGCCGTAACGTAAAGGCTAAAGCAACTGTTGGGACTTCTGCTCTGAGGCATTGCCATTTAGGAAGCAAAAAAGCTAGTTAATAAATAGAAAAAAGGGGCTGAGAAAAGCCAGAAACAGAGCAGTGAGGGAGATCAGTAAAGGGGGAAACAAAAGGGGCAT
>JACEGR010004995.1:0-60000 GCA_014170235.1 Listronotus bonariensis | reverse complement strand
TTGTCTTCTAACCCTCGACACCCCAGCTTTTAGTTCCCTCAGCCCGGCGTTCCAGAACCCCCCTCATCTCCCTCTATGACCCTGCGCCTCTTGATACTTGCCTTCGTGCAGAACGCCTGTATCCTGCACGCCTCTCCTTCTAATCCCCCAACTCCCTCCCCTACCTGCCGTGGGACAAATTCTGCCAGTCGGTTTCTCATCCTCTCCCAGTTTGTAGCTTCAAAATGATTCACCCATTTACATTTTCTCTCTTTCACTCTTTCCCTTACTTTCATCCTTATCATCCTGTGGTCGCTTAGCGATTCCTCATCCAGAACCTCCCATTCGTCCATTCCCACTCCTCTCGTAAACGTAACAACCACCCAGCTTTCACCCCTAGCTCCGCTGAAAGGATGCCAAACCACCTCGGTTCTCCACCCCAAAGGAGTTAGCAACAATCCACTCCAGCAATTTTACTCACCTTTCACTATTCTCCCCTTCTATCCCCCAGGTCTCGTTCCTGGCATTAAAATCCCCGCTTACCATGACTGGACCTTTGAGATCCCTCACTCTTTTTCAATAGCCTCCCACCTCTTATTTCTGTTTTTCCCTGGTTCGTCAGACACGTTGATTACGTGCAGGTTCCCCACCCTTATCCCTGTAGAGTTCCCTGTTCTGAATTGTGCCAACTCCTCCGCTTTTATACCCTCTTTCACTCTTATTTCAGTCTTACCTCCTTTCATTCCTACCCTTTCATATCCACACCACTCTTCTTGATTCACTCTTACCTCCTGAATCATTACCATATCCATCTCTTCATCCCTACACCACTCCCCCAAGGCTTTCATACAATCTCTCCCTCGTCCGACATTCAAGTGGGCAATTCTCATTACGTTCCTTTCACGCTCCACTCTTCCTTCCACTCTAGGCATCATAATTAATGCTTTCCTCACTTCCCTCGCCGTGTCTATGTTCGTTCCCTCCCCGTTGACTTTTACCAGAAATTCCGTCGATGGCGGAGGTGTCTTCCACCTTGGCCTTTCAGCCCGCGCCGTTCCAATTGCACTAGCATATGTCTTGACTTTCTTCCCCTTTTTCTTTGCCGTCTCCCAGTTCCCACCCCTATCCGCGTCCGTGTCTGTTTCTGTGTCCATAGGTATGTTCGTGTCTGTGTCCGTCGTCCCCTCTACTAGCCTGCTTGCCCTTGTCCTCCCTTACTTCGTTTCCCCCAGCCATCTGGTTGGCTTCCCCGAACAGTCTTACCGGCACTTGCATACTTCTCTCATCTTGCCTTTCATTCATCCTATCCATACTCTCTTTCATGCTTCTCATGTCCTGTCGCATACTCTCCATGCACGCCTCCATCCTTTCCATGTCCTTTGCTCTTTTCTCTGTCATTCTCAGTCTCTTCTCCAGAAAGTTCATACGATCTCTATCACGCCATTGTGTCACCTTTTTCTCTGTGATTAACGCCGTCCAGTTTATTACCGACGATAATATATTTGTTAGTCCCGTGTTCACCCTCATCTGCTCCTGCTTGTTAAACTGTATCTGTTCGCTTGCATACCGCGAAGTCGCTGTCTCAATTTCTTTAGCCTCCTTTTTATGAACTCGACCGTTTCCCTTAATGCCGCAAGTGTGCCGTCCCTACCCAGCTCAGCTACCAGCCCTCTATCATGTCCTCCCGCCGTCCCATTACTTTCCCTTATTTCCCTGTCTTCAGTGTTCTCCTCTTCATCCTTGCTCCCTTCTATCTCCCTCTACCTCATCGTCGCTGCTGCTACTACTTACTTTTACCTCCTCCATAGATTTGTTGATTAAGGCAACGATGTCCTTGGTGATCACCGCGGCCATTTTCTCCGTCATCTTGGCCTTCTTTGCCTCGTTCTCCTCCATTTGGCCAGCTTTGCCTGGCGGTGTCCTTTGTAATTTCGGCGTCACCGGTATTCCCCCTTGGCTTTCAATACCCTATCAATCTCTTCCAGTTTCCTTTCATACTCCGTCTTCTCCAACTCATTGGCCGCTCTCTTCCTTTTTGCACTGTCCTCTCCCCCACTCGTGCTCATGTTGCCGTCTACTGGTGTGCCCAGCTCAAGGAGTTATTCTTTTTGTCCCTATTAACCCGTTTATAAGCCCCGGATGTTCCCAAAGTTATTTTAAACTGTTCCCGACTGATTGTTCCCCCGATATTAGTCGCACCGGTTTAGTTCCCAACTATTTTTATGCACCTCCTCTCACTCTGTCTGTATGCCAAATTTGGTCCAAATCGGCCCACCGTTTCTCTTACACTAAGCAAAAACAAATTTCCCCGATGATGACTGGCTTCGGATCGAAACACCTTTTAAACAAAAAGTGTTGTTTTGTCCCTATTATTACTATGCTATCTCTCAGGTGGCTTTAATTTGTTTCAGAAACGCTCCCTGCTATTTTTCCCCCGCAATATCGACTACACACACTTGTGTCCCAAATATTCTTAAGGTGACCCCTTATTCTGTCCAATTCCCGAGTTACGTCCAAATCGGCCCGTTGGTTCTCCTAAACGAAACCAAAAACCGTTTTCCCCGATGATAATGCTTAAAACGTCGAAACTCACTATGCTCAGGTTTGTCCGCGTAACCCCTTCTTAACCCCCTATGAACACTCCAGTTCACTCACGCCCAAGAAATTTCGCTATTTCCGGTTCGTTACGCCGAAACGCGCACTTCACACGCGCCAAAATGGTCCGACTACAACGTCCCTATGCCCCTTATCAAAATATTTTTCCCCCACCCCAAAATCCGATTTTTCCGAAAAAAGTCCTTACCGTTACCCCGCTAACGCTATTTTTAGTAGCTCTCTAATCCCTAGATCTACTAGCCTCCTATAATAAGAGTTTGCCTCTTATTATATGAGGTTTCCCCAGTATAGCCCTGAAATCTTGTTATTCGGCGCCAACTATTAGGAGTTTTAGCACCAAAAGTTTACCGTTTCTTACTTCTGTGCTCCTGGCAATTAACGGGCAAAAATACCGTAATTTAGGCCAAAAAGGCCTAACTGGCTAGGTGGGTAAGCTCTATTCCTGCGCACTCGGAGAATGCACTAAAAGTTCCCGCTCACCCGATTCATGTATCTGTCAAAAGTGACGTCAAATGTTTTGAACGTCTGTACCGAGCGCACTTTTTAAACTTCTGATATTCGATCCTCTTTTTTTTTTTTAAGGATGGCCTCGCATTCCAAGAATGTTTATTCCTATTTTTCTGCCTTTTACACACTTAAGCTTCACGAACTTTACCACTTTTAGAATCAAGTACTTCTCTCTCGCACTCCACAGTACTATTTTATTTTTAATTATTCTTTAATGTTCAAAAGTCCCGTTTTATCCCTATTTTTCGGATTCTCAATACTATATGTCCTATATATACACTATCTAACTCTACTATTCCACAATAGTCCCTAAAACTAGGCCTAGGCCTCTGCACCAGAGTCCCTTGGTTCAAGGGTTGGTGTCCCTACTTTCTAAGACTAGAAAACTTAAGCGGCATACAGCCCGGTTCCCTACGACTTTCACAATGTCCTATTTTCAACTAAGTCCTATCCACAATCCCGAATTAAGTCCTGTTCTTTGCCAATTCAAAATCAAGTTTCACTACAATATGGACCTCCAAATACATCGCCCACTGCACGAAAGTCAGTCAAGAAGTGGGTAGGGACAGTGGGAATCCTCGTTAATCCATTCATGCGCGTCACTAATTAGATGACGAGGCATTTGGCTATTAAAAATCTTTATTTAGACTTGTACATTGTGTTATATGTTACATAAATGACTCAAAAACATAAATAAAACTAATACATATGCCACTAAGAGCGGAGGCTGGGAGGAAATATTTAATATCCTCACAGCGTTAAAATTAAATAACTATAGGTATAATTGTTATAGAGTAGAGTACAAGTGCTGTTTAAAATCTGTACAACGGATAACATAAAATATACATAAGTGGACAATTACGCACGGCTATGTGCCTTATAAATACTTAAAGTACATAAATCAGTCAATATAAACAGGACACTTGAGGCGACAAACAGCGAAGAATATAGAGACGCGCACTGATGGACGTACACATAACAAACTGACTTTCTCGGTGTCGCACTATTGCGCACACGCACTACCCGCATTAGATCGAAGGCCGTGATGTGATGCTTATGCTGATGAGGGGGGCTGTTAGTGGTAGAGGCCCACCATTACAGTTGTGGATGAGGCCCTGAAGCCTTCTTCGCCAGGGCTGGTCGCGCCCCTCATTGATGTGGCCATGATGAGTTCCGGTATGTGCTGTTAGCCGAAACGGCCGTCGTTTCCTGGGTTAGATTGGGACGACGGAGACGTGGGGATAGGGTCTGCTGAGATAGATGGTATGAAAAGAGAGGGACATGACATGAAACAGCAGTCTGACTTGCAATAAAGGGGAGGGTAGTGCAATTGGCAGTGATACTTCTCACCATGATAGTATTTGGTGAGGGGCAAACAACGTTAGCGGCGACGCCATACGCGTCTGCCGAAGGCTGCATGGATAGAAGACCCCCATTTTAGAGCGCTGTGCACACAGCTGGCCTTGAGATGTGGGGGTAAATGGAGAAGTGCTTCTAGGGGTTCGTTGCACCTCGGCCAGATTCCACGGGCTCCGATGGTTATTGGTTGGAATATGAGCTCCTTGTTTGGCCACCTGAGCTGTGCTGCTTCCACGAATTTGGCATCGTTCTCATACAGTGCCTTCTTATTTGCATGACTAACGCCTAAGGCTATGTCACATTCCCATTTCACCTGAGCGTCGACGATGACGATCGTGTTTGGTGAATTGTGAATTGCCAGATCCGACTTAAATAAGTGGCCGGCTGGATGTCGTACATTAGGTTCATCCTCGACTACCCACTTTTTGGTCTTACAGTGGGAGGACACTTTCTTTACAATTTCATTATGTCTTCGAATACGCTCCCAGTGCACTGCAGGACAGTGCTGCAGGACGTGACAAATGGTCTCTATTTTGTCACATCCTCCCCTGCATTTGCGCCGCGTTGGATCATTGTAGATGAGACCGGCAGTTGGTAGGTTGTTAGAGCGTAGTTGGACTGCTCTAACATAATCTCGACCCGTCCACCCGGTCGGTTTAGAGTCGATCCAAGACCGACTAGCCTGGTCGTCTGAGGCGTTCTCCAGACCCTTCAAAGTGGGACAACCTTTGAGCTTGTCTGCCCAGAACTTCTCGGGGAAGGTTGCCCATCAGGTGTTGCAGACGGTCCATGGTACTTTGCACGGCTGGAGACTGCATTACACAGCTCAACGCCTCGTCATCCATTTTGGCCACTAAGTTGGTAAGGCGGCCCATTAGTATTTTGGGTATACTATGGCGGAGTTCCATGACCCCCAAGCCACCGTCGCGAAGACGGGCATGGAGGGCAGCGTCCGGAGTGTGACTACTAAGATGGATACATTTCTTTACATGGTATTTAATCGTTATATCCGCCTCTCTGAGTATCTTCCCCGTTACTTTGGTGTTTTGTAGGCCATAGAGAATCTTGGGGATGCAATAGTTCTTGATTATGCACAGTTTCTGGTCTGGCTTAAGTGGTGCTCGGATGATGTTGCCGAGCCAAGTGTTTAGATTAATGATGCTGGGCTTCATTATGCCAGTGGAGGTGTCCAAGATACTTAAAGGGGTCGAGGCATTTGGCTATTCAGTATAGGCGCTAAAAGTCATTCGTCATACACCCGTTTATAGAGGAGAACCGACCAGCAGATCTCATCATCAGCCAGATGCCCGCCCCCAATCACCAAGTGTGACGCGCTTTTGAACGGTGCGCGTTGGATCCCCACCGTGAAGGAAAAAAATTTAAATCCCATTTCATAGGCACACACAGCACGCTTTAGGGTGAAGCCCTGATCTTAAGTTAATGAATAAATAAGTCATGCGAGCTGTGGGAGCAAGCCAAAAACATAATAGTGATAATTAATAAATAGACTTATGGTACAAGTAGTCTATGAATAAAACGTATATTAAAATTTAAAAACTAGAATTAACTTAAACTAAGCCCAACAAGGACCAACACTAAGGAACAATCACAACACAAAGTTGGATACGTCGCCCGCTCACAGCAACCTAGTTCCTCACAAACGCCTTATGGGTGATTATGCTGCCCACTATGACCCGGTGCACCATATTCCGGATCTCCGCGGACGTCAAATCCAGTTCTCTGGTAGCCAACGCGTTCACCCGACGATCCCAAATGCCTCTGGCCCCTATTACTAGAGGACAGAAAACAATTGGTCTCCCCGGGTAAACGCGCTCGACACCATTGGTAAACTCTCTGTCAGTATACAGAGCGTTCTTATGTGCACCCGCGAGCGCTAACTGCTCCGGGCCCTCCACGGAACACAAACATCAATCACAAGAATCTTGTTATCTTTCAGAAGCACTCAGATCCGGTATGCGAAGCATCCCGTTAGGACAGCGTATCCTGTCTTCTATCATTGGGGTGAAGCCCCTTTGCCTGCCAGGCTCAGCCATATATTTAACAATATTGTCATGTCTCCTCGTTCTCGCCCACCTCCCGAGCGGGCACCGCTGCAGGACATGGGAGAGACTTTCGACCCTCCCACACCCTGCCCCACACAGCCGCTCGTTCGGCGGGTTCGACGGAATGCCTCTGGTAGGCAATAGATTGCCTCTTAGTTGAATGGCTTTGATGTAGTCTCCTGGAGACCAGAAGGGGCGGCGGATTGGTTATCCAAGAGCCGCTGCACCCACAAGCACTACCTTGCCTCAACCCGTTACCCGAGTAGCCCCTTTGGAGCTGCTCCGAGAAATGCCTTTTGATGGTGTTGCTACTGGAAAAGACGGTGCACCATCTGTCCAGTTTTAGTCTTAGCTTTCGTGTTGTTTCAAGACTCATTACGGCCCTGGCAAGAGGTGAGGCCTCGTTACCAAGCCTGACCAGTCTGCCTCTGAGGATCATAGGAACATACGCCCTCAGAGACAGAACGCCAAGCCCTCCTTCACGTATGGGTGCGTGAATTAATGCCTCCTGACATGTTCTGTTAAGGGCCAGGATTTGCCTTATCTTGACCCGAATAAGTCTGTCCGCCGCCTTGAGTGTCTTCAGGGTGATCCTAACACTCTGAAGCGAGTCTATATATTTTGATATAATGAATTGCTTGATGATGTGGAGTTTCTGCCAAGGTCTTAGCGGCGCCTTCGAGACTCTCTCCAGAGTATACGAAGGTTATCTATTGATGGACTGAGCTGACCCGTTGCCCCATACGACCTTCCTAAATACTTGAAGAACTCCCTGCTTGGAGTTGTTTCAGAGGTGTACTATCTACAAAGAATAAAGAACGAGTTATCTGGTACATATGCTTGTTGCCCCTGTTAACGTTGACGGAGAGAGGCTACCACTTCTGTGCATTTAAGGACATGCCCCTCCGCCCGAAAAATTCTTGGGACAACCGCAGTTGTCTTTGCGCTCCCTTAATGGTATCTGACGCCAGAATGAGGTCGTCGGCATAGCCTAAAACACCCATCCTGGTCGCCTCAAATTAACTCATATTAAAAAGTATGGGTGACAACGGGTCGCCCTGTTTAACTCCTCTATTCACTTTGAGTTTATTAGTACGTTCGCCACTCGCCAGTTCTATTGTGGTATAGCAATTGCTATAACCATCGAGTATTAGATCACTAACCATCTCGCTCACCCCAAACCTCTTCAAGGCCCTCTTCACTGAGTCGTGAGACACCGTGTCAAAGGCCTTTCGGAGGTCAAGGGAGAGCAGGACCTCCCCTTATAGCTTTTTCTAGGAAAAGAATCATATCATAATCTGTTAATAATTCCAATTCTACCTGACTTTTCTTAAGCATGGCTGTCCACGAAAATTGAGCAGCACTGACAAAGTGGCATGGGTCTAGGCCATAATTGCTTAAGCAAAATTCCCTATAAGTTTCAAAAATATCGGTTAAAAGTAGTACATCCAATTTTAAATATAAATCAGAATATTCGCCTAAACTCTGTATATTAAAAGTTTCCCAAATATTTTTAGCATGCAAATAATCTTTTTCCTCTATTGGTGTTTCTTTTAAATGATTATAAAAATTCTCTTTACTAGGTAATTCGGTTTCATTTAATTTGGAAAAATCATTAATGTAATCATAAGGAAATATTCCTTTTTGACAGATTATTTTAAATTTTTTGTCGTTTGGAAATTCTTTTTTACAAATTTAAACTGATCTAAGTTCAAGGACTTTTGAAGTTCATCCAGAGAACCAGGAAGAAACCTCATACTATCAATAAATTTTAAAAATAAATTATTACATTTTTTAAAAACTGCCATATATTTTTCAAAACTTAAAGGTATTATTGAGATTGGCTCATTGTCGTAATTTAAATATCTTATTATATAATGCAGATCGTAAGAAGTAAGGTTATGAAATAAAATTGGGATAAAGTTAGGAGTTTTACATTGCAAATTACAATTATTACATAAGGTGTTTCTAAATTTTCCATTCAAATGATTATGATCCAAAACTTTATAATTTTCTGCAGTAAATAGGCAGTTACATATCTGACATCTAGTTGTCTTTATATGCATTTCTTGCTCCTCTGCAGAAATATCGCTTAAAGGCTTATCAGTCTTTAGAATTAGGCTAATTTTATTACATTCTGCTATTAATTTTTCAATAAACCATTTTATAGGTTCTTTCCCTCTGTAAATTTCAAAGTGATCATATGAGCTGTCAAATGAACAAACCACCTGATAAGCTGCGCTGTAAGGTTCATGAAACTGATAAGGTAGTGAATACGAGGTGTATTCAGATTGTTCACAATTTTGGATGTTAAGAGTAAGGCATTCAAAGTCAGCATATATAGTAAAAGGGACCTTTAAGGTCTTCTTTATTTCTTTAAATTTAAGTATATTTTTATCCTTATCAGGCAAAATAATTTTTACCGGGTCAACCTTAATGCAATCTTCAAGGTGAACCTCTAATGCTTGAGGAGTTTTATAATAACAAAGACATCTAGTGCAAATATATTTCTGAGATTTCATCTTGTTTAGCTGTTTAGATACTAAACGAGATAAATCAATAATAAGACAAAAATGACCATGCCCTTTACTGCTTAAATATAATAGATTAACATGATTATTTTTTAAAGATTTCGTATGGTATAAGGGGCCAATTACAGTATTATTCTTAGTATCCCACCCGTACACCGAGATTGAAATATTGTTTTGTTTTTCAAATTTTGGAATATCTTTTATTTTTACAGGCATTTGAATACCTTTCAAATTAAAAATTCATGAATGTTTTGAGGATAGTCTGAAACATTGGTTGAGCGAATATTAGTAATACTAGCCAAAATGCACCAAATAAAACATTTTTTATCAGCAGACTTAATATTTAATACGCTATTAGTTTGTTTAATTTTATAAGGAGTTTCTATAAATGAGCCACCCTTTAGAGGCTCATATTTATTAATGTTTAAAATAAGATTTATTATTTCTTTTAAAGCAAAACCACTTCCACTTTCCTGAAATTCCGACATTTCGGATAAAATTGTTTTTACAAAAAAATCAAATGTTTCTCTTAAATTTGAATGTTTAAAAATTTCGACATTGGGGGTGCTAAAATGTTTTATATCGCTTACCTCTTCCAAGGAATCTACACCTTGCTTAACTATATGATCCATTGAGGATAACATTACATTTAATTGCTTTTAACCGTTTAACATGTTGTTGAATTACATTTTTGAACGTATCAAAACAATCTTCAAGAAAAGCTTCCGGGATAATATGATTCTTGTTTATAATAACTCCGCACACTATCCTTCTTTTAAGGGCAGAAGTAATCTGAAACAATAAAACAAAAAATATTGTACAAGCAATTCAAAAACAATTTTAAAGTAAAAAGCACCTGCAAAGTTACAATTAATATGTAGAAAAAACTCACCTCTTGGTATTTTACTCCACCACTGTTAGAAGAACTACTTGCGGGGTTAGAATAAAGACCTGATCCGACAATGCCTTGAAGTTTTTCAAAAAGTTTGACTTGATACGTTTCCAAAATTGCTAAAATATATTCCAAATTTCGTTTACGAGGTAGCGAAACAGCAGAACTAACCAACTTGCTCCTTATAATTTCAATGTTTTTGGAATTGTCTTGAATGATAGATAAAACTTCTTCCTTAGATTTGGTAATTTTATAAAGGGACGCAATAGAAGAGATTAAATGTTCCTCCTCCATTATATTAATATAAGAATTTAAATGTATGTACGTTTTGTTTGAAGAATAATCTGTAACAAAGAAAACGAGTCTAAGTAAATAGGTTCAATATGTAAAAATTAAATTTTAACAAAAAACGTAAAAAAAATAGTTCTAAATTTAATAATAGTAAAGACTTACCTAATATGATTTTATATCGATAATTGCACAGTCATTGGATTTGATTTTCTTTATTTTCTTTACAAGTAAATACATTTTTCCAGCATAATTAGCCTTAAAATCTTCTATTGCTTCTTCAGTAAACACATCATTGAATCTTCTTGGTAGCCAAACTGAAAAATTTCCCAAATCTGCTAACACCGCCTCCCCAACTTCCGTATTCTTTTGCTCAAGATCGTGGATTGTGTATTTTTTATTAATGGATAATTCTGAAAGCTTTTTTATATCTTTTAAATTAAAGTTATTAGCTTCTTCAAGTTTTATAAAGTCCATCACTAGATAATTTTATTATTATTATTATTTTTATTAATAATAATCAATAAGAAAGTTTCTTTGCAACTGATTAATGATTAATATAATTTTTCTATTTATATTGGATTACGGCGCTTACGAGTTTGCGTATTACGCTGGTTGGCAAGTTGTCTTCTTAATCTTAATACTTCTCGCATTGAGCAAATTTCACAATATCGTTCCAAGGTTTCACTTAGCACTTGTTGCCCATACGCCAATTCATTATCGTGTTCTATTTTCTTTAGGGAGCAGTAGAAATGAATAATATTTTCATAGAGCAACTCTTTGTCTGCTGGAATGTCTATGTTAATTTTGTAATAATTTCTCCACGGAAATTGCATTGTTGCATATCCTGATATTGAGCACACCTTTGTTTTAAATAAATTTAAGTCCATAATTTCTCGTTCTCGGCTCATTTTGTAACCCACCAATGTATCAGTTACATTATTCGCTAAAATTTTCTTTGCTTCGCACAAAAACTTTTTTCTATCTTTTTCTTCTGCCAAAACATCTTGTCCGCTAACATATCCATTAATAACAGGAATCTCGTGAAATCTAACTGGATACATCATATTTTAACTTTCACTTTAACTTTTTTTTAATTATAATAGTAATATGAAGAGTAAAATCACTCACTTAATTTGTTTGCAACTGAGAAAATAATGCAAAGAAAAATTGTTTAAATGCATGTGCTTATCAAACAAACAGGATGCTTCAATTACAACTTCTCATATGCAAAATTAACAGTGCACTTGGGTTTTGTGCGTAGGTAGTAGAGACATGTTTTTAAATTACAATTACCAAATGTAACATAAGTCTGATAATGACTTGAAAAATACTGTCCCGAAAAAAACAAATTATATTGGCGTGGTAGTGAAGCAATTATGTTTAAGTCTTCGTCCCTATATAACTTATAATTATTTAGTACAGTAATTAAGCATGTTCTAAATAAATTTTCAGGATTATAAGACGCAGTCTCGTTGCATAATAAAAAATGATGCGGTACAAGATTATGCATTATTTAAAATTATTTTTTTTAATAAGAAATGGTTAAATATTTTATACTGAATCACCTTGTATACAGATAGTCCTGCCACACGTTAACCCTGCACTTTAGAGATAAGAAGTGCATAAAATTTCCGCTAATTAAATTAGATGTTTTTATAAATAAAACAAAATAAATAATTACGTGAATTTTTTCTTTATTGTTATTGTGTAGTACATAGCTTTTTTCTTAAAATAAAATTATATACAGTCAAAATTATAGCATACATTTTAAATATAATTACCAATGATATAAGAATAAATATAATATATGAGTCATTTTGTCCAACATTTTCGAGACCTTGGGGAATATGGGTTGTACTATTTGCTTCGTTATTTAATTTAATTATTCTCCATTCTGGGGTATCTCCAAACGATCTATTTTCGAATATCATTCTTAGTTTGTAAGACAGCTGACTTAAAGATGATAAGGATGGTGGTAGTTTATATTGCAAAATACGAAGAGTTGAATCATTATTAACTGGTGTTTTAGATCTTCTTTACTAAATTGAGTTAATGGTTTAATGTTTTGCTGATACGTCGATATAACTTGTCCAACTCGTTCAACATTACATTTACTATTATATCCACCCATTTTTTAAAGTATAAATTTTTATTTTTTCACTTATTCTCTACACTCTTTTACAATAAACTAAAATAAAACACATAATTAAAGGTATTTATAATAATTTGGTTTATTATTATTTTTTTAAATAATTACATCATATCCTGTCTAAATCTATACAAAATTTTTCGTAATTATAGATAAGACATTCGTACATGCAATAAGCATTAGTTGTATTTAAGGCATTTATTAACATTTTTGCTATATCTAAACTACACAGTTTATTTTCACAATTTTGCATAATTTTCTGGACACATCTTATTACATGTGTATAAAATAGCGGAAAATCTAATGTCCTTAAGATATTTAGTCGGCTATCGATTAAATCTTCAAGTAGTAATATACGTTTTAAGATAATTTCGGTTAAATGAAAATTGGTGCCAAAGGAATCTTGTAATATTATCACACGTTCGAATTGTTGATTTTCTTGTTGTGACTTTAAAGTGGTGCATTTAAGTTCATAGCTATCACTTCCGCAATGCATAGTAATTGGTTCACTTTCTTTATCATTATTACACTTTATATTGTCTTCAAAATAGTTTTTCCAAAAGTATTTGACGTGCAACAGAAATTCTTTCCAATCAGCGTCCATAAAAGATATTGCGAGATCCGAGGAAATTACTTCATTGGTAAAGGTATAAATTAAACGTATTGAGGGCCAATATCCTCGAGCTGTGCTTAAACTGCTTGATAGTTGCATGCATCCCGGTAGAGAATAATTTACCTCGTAAATAAGTTTTTTTCTGCACAAATTTCTTTTTTGTATAATAACACAACACTGTCCAGGTAATTAAGATAATCATATGTCGAAGTAAATAAATCCGTCTCCATGTTTGCATTGGTTAAAGGTGACTCATCGGTAGAATTTTCTGATGACGAAGGAGATGACAACACCGGAGACAATGGTGAGACAGACATTATTTTACTTTACAATATACCGCCTGCATAAACGACTTGTTTTCTACTAAATCGATATGATAATTTAAACTTATATTTTAAAAATATATTTTGTTTTACACATGTGCGCATGCGTAATATCGCTCATAATTAATGACTCATTTTTTTATCCTGTTTATCTAAACAATGTCACCGACATCTATCCAACCATTATGACTCTTATCAAAGCCTAGGTATTTTACAAATAATTTTTTACCCTTTCGTTTTAACACCTTTTCTATTAAATATACATCGGGTTGGGTTGTCTTTTGTAATTCTTCAGTATAAAAGCCACCTTTAATTGGCTGACCATTTAAATCCTCTAATAGGTATGTCGTTGGGTAAGTAATACGAACGCGAGCAATTTTAAATAATTCTGTAGTCCAGTTTGGCGTATACCCCTTTGAAAAAGCATATTTCATTTTACTTATTCGTACAATATCTCCTACTTTAAATTTTCTTTTATCCGAAATTTTGAGATGGGCAAACGCCCTTTGATATATTTGTCTCTCATTCTGCTTGTTTACATCGATAGGTTTAACGCCTATTGTACGATGTTTTGTTCGATTTATTTCGCTTGTTACATCTGCTAATATATCTATCCATTTATATGAACCATTTAAACTGAACAATTTGTAGAGTTTATTCTTTAATGTTCTTATAACTCGTTCAGCAATAGAGGCCTTTTTAATACTAAATGTAGTATAATGGTTTATATGATATTTTTGCATTAATTTTAAAAATTTTGCATTTAGATATTCTGTTCCTCGATCTGTAGTAAAATTAACGGGGCGTCTACTTCCGGCTTCTTTGAATATCTTACTCATAGCATTCGTGACATCATTAGCGGATTTTGATTTTAACGGTTTTGTCCATAAGTATTTTGAAAAACAATCGATTACAACCAGTATAAATTTATATCCATTGTTATCCCCGCTATAAGTTGACATATCTGCTAGATCGCTGGCCCAGATATCGTCAATTGCTTTAATTATAATCCTTCTGCGCCGAAAATTTTTTCTGGCAGGTTTGTGTAACTCGTTAACTACCTGTTTCTTAGCCTTAGTCGCATATGGTTATATTTTTTTCAATATTATTTATTTTATTTTTTAATTCATTAAGAGAATTCGATACTTGTAAAAGTTTATTTATATAAAATTGAAACCGTTTATCAATGATAACGTTAATGTGCTCTTTTACAAATGATAATATTTCTTCTTTCCACTCAGTATTATATATTGTTTGAATTTCCTGAAAATTGGCGTCTAATTGTTTACGGATTAAGCTAGAGACTTCACTTTGAATGGTATGTATTTTTTGTACAATTTTTTGATCTATTACGTTATCTGATAAATTTTGAAGCTTTTTTGTTAGCTCATTTTTTGTGTCGTCAAGCAATGATTTATTTACCGCATCTGAGGGTTCAGAGGCTAACTTAAGATTAATGATTTTATGATTTCGTAAGTCATAATCTCCAGTACGAGTGAAAAATATTTGATTAAAATTATTTCTAGAGTTATAGTTTAGATTCCTTTCGGATCCTAAAGTATGACCGAATTTATCAACACTCATTTTAAGACTAACCTAATATCTATAAAGTCCTTAATTTTATTTACTAGTTGAGATAACACCTGCTTCTTCTAATTCACTTATTATACTATTTATCTCGTTTTGATGCGAATTATTCCCAGCCGCCTTACTAGCAAGAAGCAATCGTAATCTATCAACAATTTCATTAATGTCATCGAACCAAATATATTCTATAGAATTGTTATTATACCTTACGGTACTGGTATGAACTCCTGTTCCAATATGAGAACGCTTTGAGATTTTTTTACTTTTTCTAGATGGCTCTGGTTGATTTTCATCCTCGTCTTCGGTAGCGCCCCCTGTGAGAGGACGAATTATATTCATCCATTTATAGTATCTGTTACCCTTTGATCGTTTTTCAGGGTCAAAATCTATTTTATGTACAGCACTTAATTTTAAAATATGCGAATAATTTATTTTATCGTTATCAGTATATTTATTCGGTTCTGGTTCTTTTAAAAATAATAGCTTATATAGACCATCTGTACCCGGAAACCGCTGATTATCTATAATAATATCTCCTGTTTGTCGATCAAAATCTAAATTTGATTTACCGAGAGTCCAGTTTGCGTTTTTAGGATGATACCTTGGACCGAATGCATTATCTATATATCGTTCTTTAGTCTTATCTAAACTATCTGTTAGATATCTTTTTGTTATATCTGAATACTTTTGAATACTGGAGGCATAATTAGAATCGCTCGAATCCGACTCATATTCATATGGATCTTCGAATTTCTCTTCCTCTTCGTCCGACTCATCCTTTTCAGTTACAGGATATTGGGGTTCCTCTTTTTCTACGGGTTCAAATTTTGGAGCAAAAGTATACACTGAAAAAAATTATATCTTAAAACAAAAGCCTTAGATTTAATTTGAGAGAATTGTGACTTTCATATGTGTTAAAGAAATAGGATCTCGAACAGAAAAAATATGTTTTCAGCTTTGCGTACTAAATTCAAAAGAAGGCGCTTTTGTAATAAAAATAACCTTATTTTTATTTAGTGACCCCAATGTGTCTACATTAAAGAACGATGTATTCCGTCAAAAACATCGAGCGCTTTCCCACTGAGAGATTCTTTCTTTAAGACAAGATAGTAAATACCACAGACTGAAATAAAATTTAATTCAATTAAGATAATTATATTAAATAAACAACTAGTTCTCTTTTTGATGGTTAAGAGAGGAATTCCTGCTTATCATGTCATTCACCGAGACCTCTCTTCTCCATCGATGATGCGTTTTGCCGAACCTCATAGAACTTATCAAACTGGCTCTCCCGGGTCCAAGTTGAATAATACGAATAACAAGTGTATCTTATAAAAAAAACTTTCGTTGTTCGACCGTAGGATATAATCGTACCGTTGATACCGTACTAAAAAGCATAATTCAGTGAATACTTATATTAAAGAAATAGGTTCTTTGACATAAAGGTTAAAGATTTTGGTATAAGTTCTTAAAATAAGAACCTATTATTTTAAAGAAAATTCATTAATATTTTGGTAGAAACATTTAATATTTCTGTTGTTTAAAATCTTAAAACTTATATTTAAGATATTAAAGAGCTTAAATCATACATCTTTAGGTTCTTATTTCTTGATTCAGATATTCTTAAAATAATACTAAGGATATTTTAATTTAAAGAATTTCTTTTACATTAAAGACATAAATTAAAGTATTTTTTCTCCCAGTTTAAGAACCACTATTATTTTAAAGTAAGAAATAAATCTTGGTTTAAAAGCACAACTATTCAAAAAGAATGCATATTTTTAAAACCTTGTATTTGCTTAAAACAAGACATTTTTTTTCTGTGTGTATGGTTGCGCTTCCTGTTTTATATTCGGCAACATTGATTGTCTTAAATATTTTCTAGTTAAACCGGTATTTTTAACTAACCTTTTTAAGGGTTTTGTAATTGGTTCTATCATATTTTGCAGAGCCTCATCTTCTTCGGCCCTACCCAGTTTTAATGCCAAATATTTTTTTTATAATCTTAGCTAACTTAAGAATTTTCCTTTTAATATCTTTATTATATCTCACTCTCTTATCCATTGTAAAAAAGATAAGTGTAATCTACAAGTAATAGTAGTAATTTACAAGATATAAAATACAACTATTTGCTGTAATTGTACTTTACGTCATACTTCTACCACGTTTTGGGTGTAATTAACAAGATAACACATTACTTTAAATATATATAAGAATCAAATCCTTTCCGATAACGTCCATTGTTTAATATCACGATCCTTTATAATAACTAATACGCCATATCTTTCTTGCCAACACTCGATACACATTTCTTTAAATTTTTCAAAGGTCATGTCTGCACTACAATGATCTGAGTAAACATGTTTAAGGTTAAGGTCATCTTGATTAAAAAGAATTATAACATTAACGTTATCTCTAAGCAGGTGTTTAGGAATATGAGTATAAGACTGACAAAGATAAAAGCTATCTATAAACTTATGTCTTCCCATACAAAAATGTGCTTTGATTTTTTCCTGTTTCTCGCATGCCACATCGTCAAAAATAAATATAAAATTTTCTTTAGCGTTGGATGGATCGACAACATCTTCATTGTTACTAAAGGCGTTATAACTTATTTCGGGAATTTTGTCAATTACTTGTTTTAAGAGCTGATATTTAGGTTGAAATAGTGACTTAGAATAAATGTAAATATTTTCAAATCTAAGACCGCAAGGGTTAAATAGTAAACTCAGCAATATATTAGTTTTTCCACATCCGCTTGGGCCGCATATTATAGCTCTTATCGTATCCGGAAGTAATTCACCATGCCTATTTCTTTTAGCAATGTTTTCCTTTTCTCCTATGTCATCCAAATTTATTATCGGAAGCTCAATATTCTGCTTAACAATTAGCATTTTTTTTTATAGAACTTCTAAAAAATATATTTATAAATACGATATGATCGCTAAGACAGTCTCATTCGTAATGATACATTACAAAGGTAAAGGTATCGTAAATAGTTTTATAAATAATTTGCCTTTCGAATTACATATTCCTAGTTATAAATTTTGTGGTCCAGGTACACATCTCGAAAAAGATTAGCCCGCGGGGATATTCCAAAAAATAAACTTGATTCAGTTTGCCGTGATCACGATATTTTTTATTCTCAACATCAAGATATATCAGAGAGACATCAAGCAGATAAGGTGTTAGAAAATCGGGCTTGGAGTATTGTAAAAGATAAAGATACCCCCTTAAGGAAAAGGCTGCAGCTTGGTTAGTTACGACAGGAATGAAAGTTAAACGAAAACTTGGAATGGGTGTAAAACCGAAAATCAAGCAGTCAAAACACCGTTCTCGCGTTCGTCGACGTCATCGCAAAGGAAAAAACGAAGTACCTCTAAGAAGGTCATGCTAAGTAAAAAAATTCTTAATAATATTCAAAGTATGAGTGGAATGGGTGTAGGAAATCAAAAGGATCAAATAAAAGCGGCACTAAAGGCCGCTAGAACAGTAGTAAAAAATGCGGGAGGTAAAAAAATATAAAAATTCCTAGAATAATTCCCATTCCGAAGTCTTGTGGATTTTTACCCTTAATACCCCTATTTGCTGGTTTGAGTGCCCTCGGAGCGTTAGCGGGGGTGCATCGGCCGTGGCAAAGACCGTTATAGATACAAAAAATGCACAGAAAAAACTTGATGAGGAAAAACGGCATAATCAAAGTATGGAGGAAATAACAGCTAAAACTAAAAACGGCAACGGTCTTTACCTCAAAAAATTTAAAAGCGGATATGGATTGTATTTAAAAAAAAGTCAAAAAACTACTAATAGAGCTACCCAAAAGAGCGTTAACGGATACAGATATAAAACATTATGCCAAAGTGTTAAAGATTAAAAATTTTCGCGGTGTTTTTATGCGAAATACATTACCAAGTTTTCCCAATACAAACGAATGTGCAGTTGTAAATCTTGATATCAGCACAGGTAAAGGAACTCATTGGGTGGCTTATAAAAAAATAGGAAAATTTGTGTTACATACTTTGATAGTTATGGAAACCTAAGACCTTGTTTAGCATTAATTCAGTATTTACATAATTGTAATATGTCGTATAATTTTTATAATTTTCAGTTTTATAACCCTTATAATTGTGGTCATTAATGTTTAGAGTTTTTGTATAAAATGAATGAAATAAATTAAATATCTGTCAGTTATGTCTCAGACGTTTACCTTTAAGGGTCGTTCTAGTGTTCTTTCCGCTAATTTTTATCCTCCAATAGTTTTGGAACCTAATTATCAGTATTCTTTGGCACTTATTGGGTTTTCTACATATAACAGTATTCCGAATATTGAAGAGGGGTGCAATAAATTATATTACACAAATTTCCGCGATAATTTGCAAGAGGAATTATCAATTACGATACCTACAGGTGCTTATGAAATTGCCGATATTGAAAAATATCTTCAGTCTCAACTAGGTGATTCAACATTCAGTATCCACGAACTTAACGAAATATTTTCAC
Organism: Listronotus bonariensis; assembly: GCA_014170235.1. Lineage (NCBI taxonomy): Eukaryota > Metazoa > Arthropoda > Insecta > Coleoptera > Curculionidae > Listronotus > Listronotus bonariensis. The sequence goes on along the minus strand of JACEGR010004995.1, from coordinate 40,590 downwards.
TTAAACCAAATAACAATACATTAAAAAGTGAAATAAAATCAGTTTTTCAAATTAACTTTACGAAAGAGGATAGTATTGCACGTCTTCTTGGATTTTCCAAAAGGATTCTTAAACCAAACGTATTGCATGAATCAGATTTACCTGTTAACATAACAAAAGTTGTGACCATTGGAGTGAAGTGCAATATCATTTCTGGAAGCTATTATAATTCTGATAATTCACACATTTTATGTGAATTTCCCTTAACAGTAAATCCGGGGTATAGTGTAAGCGTAGAGCCAAGACATCTAATATATCTACCTGTAATAAATAGAAAAAGTATAGATAATATAACATTATCTATTGTGGATCAAAATTCTCAGCTTATTAACTTTAATAACGAAGAGATAGTTGTTCGATTAGAACTTAAAAGGTATGCCAATAATATTTGAACCTCGGGGCACATATAAAACGACCACTTATTTAGGTGAAACTTCATTTGCATTACCACCTTCTATCGACAAGCTAGTGCCTCGTAATCGAGCTACACTTTCTTCCACAAATATAAATTTTTTAAAATCGCTTGGATATAATGTCAGAAAAACTACAAATATTCAACGGTGTTCACGTAGATGAGTCTATTGTTAGAGAGGAACTTCACACATATATGCCTTTTACAAGATCCTTTGGCAATAATGATGAAAGTGAGATCGTAATTAATCAGCAAGATGTGTTTATGGATTTATCCGACGCATATTTATACATAGCAGGAAAATTTACTCAGGGCACGGAAGGAACAGGAGATTGCAAACTAACAAATAATACAGGAGCATTTTTATTTGAATCAATAACCTATTTACTAAACGGTAAAGAAGTAGATAGAATTCGTGACCCAGGTATTACTACTACAATTAAAGGTTATCTTTTTTATAATCAAAATGAGAGCAAATCTTTAAATATAGCCGGTTGGAATTATGATGGTAATCAGTTAGTAACGTTGGATCCAGTTTCACAAGAATTCACTCTTCATATACCGCTACATTTTTTATTTAGTATATTTTCGGATTACAAACGCGTAATTGCTGGTAAACATACATTTAGATTTGTTCGCTCAAGGACAGATGATAATTGTTACCAAAATACCACTACTACGGGGACAAAAAGGCCTCTTTAAATATTTCCTCCTTAGAACTAAAGGTTAAGCATGTCTATCCAAATGACTCCTTAAAATTATGTTTGCTAGAAGAAATTTCCCAAAATAAGCCAATATTAATACCGTTTAGACAATTTGAGTTACATGAGCTACCTGCTATGAGAGTAACTAAAAAAGATATTTGGACCGTTAAGACAGCTATATCCGTTGAACGGCCACGCTATATTATCGTAGCATTTCATAAAAATAGAAAAGATAATTCAACCAAAGACGTAACATTATTTGATAACGTAAATTTATTGGATATAAAATGCTATTTAAATTCAGAATGTTACCCCTATGAAGGACTTAATATTGACTTTAAACAAACGCATTATTCAGAGGTTTATCGGATGTATACAGATTTCCAAAAATCTTATTTTGGAAAGGAGTATCCGGAACCTTTACTCGATTATGCATCGTTTATGAATAGGACTTTATTTGTTATTGATACCTCAAGACAACAAGAAAATATTAGACAGAACACGGTGGATATAAAACTTGAATTTCAAGGTCATGAAAATTTTTCTAATGACATTAAAGTTTACTGTTTAATAATACACGACTGTATTGTTAAATATTTACCTCTTAGCGGGTCTGTAAGAAATATGATTTAGGGGGATAATTATAAAATTGATAAAAATTTGGAAATTACATTCATTTGAGTGATAGACTTTCCACTATGAAATTCGTTGTCGTGGATATACAAGGATTTAATTTACCAGAATTTATAGTAAAGGAGTTGTGTATTGTTAGTTTGAATCAGACTGCTCATTATGTTTTTAAACCTCCTAAGCCATTTTGTGAAGTAATCGATAAAAAACCCATCAGATATGTAACGAGAATGCACCTTGGAATGTATTATGATGATGGTAACATACCCTATGAAGATTTGGAAAAAATTCTTTGCAGCCATTTATCAAGTGTAAATAGAACTTACGTAAAAGGAATTCAGAAACAAGAACTTTTACTTAAGATACTAAGCCCTCTGCTAGGAGAAAATACCCCGTATATTGTAAATTTGGAATATATGGAAAAGTGTCCAGTCCTAGAAAAAGGAAATAACACTTGTATGCAGCACAACTTTGCACCAGTCGCATGTAGTATAAATTATGCAAATATATTATATAATTTTGTTTTAAATCATATTCCATAAATATAAAGCACGTGCATGCTTACTTTTTAATTATTTTTATTTTCCCTCTCCCCTTCATTTTAAAAATTAAAACACTATGCCAAATACAAATAAATAAGAAATATAGATAAGAGGTCAATCATTTAGTATCGAAATGCTAACCCACGCAGTTGTATTTCATTTTTACTTATTTTTAACTAGTATTTATTTAGATATATGCGAATCTAATGTATATAGATCGGCATTGCAATCAAAAGTTGGTAGCCTAAGCATTGTACATAATACACAGAATATTTCTTTAAGAATTAATTTTACAGATTTACATAAAAAGTACCCTAATGTTAACATTTTAAGCCGTATTCATAAACATAAAAATATTCACAACAATAGGAAACCCAATTTTAACCCTTCTGTTTTATCAATTCCCTTATCTACTGCTGCTACTACAGAGGTACCAATAAGTAATGTATATACTACAAACTTAAATAATGTCCCTGACCATACTCTAGTAAGCAAGTTTATTTTAACCACTCCCCGTATAGTTACCAATAACTCGTCAATAGCTAATTAATCCGCAAGAAAACCCAAAAAAGTTTCGCTTGTTGTTCTTTCCGATACAAATAAATCGCGAAATGTGGCTAACGAAATACAATATTTGGTTGACGAGTTGTTACAATGTAGAGAATTAAATAAAGACTTAAATTTGAGATTGTTAGATTATAATTATATAAGACTCTTGTCCGATATGATGGATTGTAAAGTACTTAATAAAAATTTACTATCCCAATTAGATAAATGTGATGATAAAAGTAAAGAAGTTCTTTTAAAAATCACCACGGATGAACTACTTAATATTAAGTCTGACTTGGCAGCATGTACAGCTTATACCGAAGGTCTTGAATGGGAAAGAGATCATTATATTGCAAAATACGTAGAATTAAAAAATGGTCTTTCACTATCAAAAAGTAAAAGCCTCGCTCCTTCAAATAACGATCGATTACCAGAATTATTAAGCGCCTCCCTGGTGCAGCAATCGGATAATATTAGAGTAAAACCTATATGATTATTAACTACCTCTAAAACTCCGGTCTCATTGCCAGAATCAGAAAATAATAAAATTAAAAATATTCAATGGGAATTATCTTCTTGCTTGCAAAATTTAAAACGCGTGGAAACGGATTTGAATGTATGCAAAATTAAATAAGAGATAAGAAGGTTTCAGTTGCATTTCCCGGATACAGAAAGCTGATAGTCCTAGTTATATGTAATATTATTAATTAATTAACTAATGTTTAAACTATTGTAGGATATAAAATAAAACATAATACAGTGTGTGTAACGTTTATTTTTTTATTTATTTACAAAATATAAAGAGTTATATGATACATTTTATTTTTTAAATAATTTATAACATGGCATATCCATATCGAAATTAAATTCAGTTTGACATTGGTTGTCAACAAATTTCGGCTGAATTATCATAGCTGCAGAATGATTACGTAATAACGGTACATACAGCTGCTCTTGCGAGTTGCCATAATCAATTTCTAATTCTTTATATTTTTGAAATAGGTTTCTTAAGGTAACTATACCCTCAAGTATTCTTGGATATGTATATTTTTTCTTATCTCTAAATGAAATAAATGTACCATTTAATATTAAATGTTTGGCTAGTGCAGACATATCTAAATCAGTCGAAATATTTAAAATTGATACACTTTCTGTTAGATAAATATAAGGTTCCACGCATCTTAACATTTTTATTAAGCATCTTCTGAAGTCTTTTAGGTTTTCTGGTTGATCGTATGTATTCTAAAAATAAATTTAATCAATGTCGTGAGCATAATAAAAATATAATCTTAATGACTTACTTATTGCTGGCTCATATATCCACAGTTTATGGCCGCTGTCGCGAATGCATATTTGATATTTATTTCTTTTAGGCATGACTTAATTTTGGAGAAGTCTCACTCACAGACCTCTTACAACTGTAACTAGTAACGAGTAAATGAGAACTAAGACATAATAATCCCTTTTACCGTAAATCTTCGGTTAACATAGTTTTTAATCCCCTCCTCTAATGTAAAAGTGGCATGACATAAACACCCGTAAAGACACACATGTGATCAAATACATATAAAATATTAATTAAAATGATGAACTCGGGTTATGTATATCGGCCCGTATAGAGGCCCCCGGCTATCGGCCCCCGGTTGTATCCCCCGATATAACCCCCGTTACTGCCCCCGATGCACCCCCTGCCCCCCGCACCACCCCTTTAACTGACGGCCCATCTGGCCGAGGGGGCGCACTCGCCCCGTTGCAGGCGCGCGCGCGGGCATGAGAGCGAGACAGAGAGAGAGAGAGAGAAAGAGAAAAAACAACAACTACAACAACAACAACGACGAGACGACGACGACCAATTTTAATTAACTTATTTTTCTTTTATTTCTTAAATTTTACCTATGACCACCCTGTAGTTTATGACGTCACGCCCACGCAAATTTTATGTTGCATCTCTCTTTAGCGTAATTTACTTTGCGGAAGTGGGATCATGTGATCGACGCTGGCCAATCAGATGGCCGGATTTCAAATTTTCAACCAATCAGAAGCCTTGAAAATTATCAGATTTGCTCGATGCCCTACGACTATACTACTTGCGAGTTCTGTGCCGGCCGGTTTTGTGTTGGCCGTTGTCTAGACAGAGGCGGGTAGTTCTGTTCATATTCGCTTTCTTCAGAGTCCGTGGGTGGGTTGGCTGCTGGCGGTGGGTTGTTCGCTCTGCGGTTGGTGGGTCTTTGGTTTGCGGCTCTTGCGTTGCCGACCGCTGCGGCACTTGCCCTGCCGGTCGTGCCACTTTGCCGGTCGTGCCACTTGCCCTGGTAGTCGTCCATGCATTTATTTTGGGTGCTGGTGCTGGTATGTACTTGGTTTTGGCTTGTTCACCTTCTCTGATCTTATTTCTTTTTAACACGCTTTTATTAACTTGAGTTGTAACTATCTATCCATCTATCTATCCATCTATGTAACGGAATCTTTGAGCCTAATTTTAACCAACTTCCAGCTATTCGATTTCTTTGAAACTTTGCACACATATTAAGGACCCATGACAATGCAATAATCTGCAAACAGTATCCCGTTATCCTGGTTTGGATCGAAGGAGGAAAAAAAATCCATTATATTATTATAACCACTGCTTGATACCACCAAGTGTCATCTGTCACCTGTACGTCCCAGTGGTACCAACCACCGGCCATTTCAAGAGTTCGATCTGAATCGATTTTACTCAAATTTTATATTAGGTTATTTTCAGAAAGTCCATCTGAAAAACTTTGCTACTCTTGACAAAATGGCGAAAAAATTTTTTAGTGGGTTGCCATCTGTTGGCAACATTCCAAACTTTTATACATACATAAATGCATATCGAACTAAAACATGAAAAATAAATAATAGTTTAAAAAAACTAAAAAACACGCTTTTATATGCAACCGAACTAAAAATTAGAAAATAATTTTTCATTAAAAAATATTGTCACTTCATAGTAAAAAGCGTGGGGTGCTTAATATATTAAATGTTATAATTATTATATTTGCCAATATCTATGATGGAAAAGTTATGAAAAAATAGTAAAATGCACCCCACGCTTTTTACTATGAAGTGACAATATTTTTTAATGAAACATTATATATATGCAGACTGGGCATGTTGTAGAGGAGGCTTGGTGACTTTGATTGCAATTTACACATTTGTAGTTGGTAGTTATTGTGCATTGTGTGGAAAGGTGGTTATCCGCACATTTGTCACATCTAGGCGCTCTGAAGCAGTTTGTCTGGGAGTGCCCCCATTGACAGCACCTTTTACATTGTATGATCTTCCTTGTCTGAAGTCTACGTTCCCAGGTTACTCTGACATTACTGACAATTTTGATTTTCTGCAGATTTGATAGTTTTTCCGATGCTGGCGTTACGACTAAATGCATGGGTCGGTAACGTGTGTTCATGATGAAAATGTTTTTGACGTCTAGTCCATAGTCTTGTCTTAATTCGTCGATTACTTCTTGTATGTCGGGAAGGTGATCTAATCCTTTAAGTACGAACCCATGTGTGCGGTTGTCTTGAGTGGCATATGTTTATTGTAATTGATAATTGAACGGAAAATCCTATTGAGTGCCCTAGATTCCTAGGGACTCAAAAATAGGCTTTAAGTGAAATTGGCCCATGAACCACAAATTGAATGTCTTGTTCATTTTTAAATTTTTTCCTTACAATTCTATAAGCATCCATATCATTTGTATATATTATTGTGTTGTTCTTTGTATATTTTAAGCTATATTTTTCTTTGCCGATTAGTTTATCTAGATCGTTTGTGAGTTCCCTCCAGTTATTTTTGGAAGTTAGCGTGCCGCTTACTATTATGGGAGGTGGTTTTTCCATTTTCTTGGTTGCATTGTTTGTAGCTGGTTATTGTTGAGTTGGTTGTTGCTGAGTTGGTTGTTGTTTAGTTGGTGTCTTGTTTTGAGGGTGCACATTATTTGGTTGTTCCTCGTCGTCTAAGAGGTCTGAGTCAGGATGATTTATTAATGGGCTGAATCTATTTTGTGTAGCTGTATATGTTCTTTTCTCAAAAAATTTGGAGTACTTTGGTTGTAGCTGGTCATCGGGGAGAGAATTTCTGGTTCTTTTGTTGGCTAGCTTTTGTTGTTCGGCCAGTTTTAATTGGTGTTGTCTTTTCTGTTGTTCTATAGCAGCAAGAGTGCGTTGCTCTTCTATTGCAACTTGTTCTGCGATTGCTGTCTGCCTTTGTTGTTCTTCTGCAAGTCTTTGTCTTTCTTCTTCGTCTCTCAAGTCTAAGAGTCGTTTTTGTTCGGCAATTCTGATTTTCTCCGTTTTTGAGTCAGTTGGTGTGGGGAAATTGTATTCACTTTGGAATTCCATTTGTTCGTCTGGTGAATTTGCCGGAGTCGGCGTTGTGATTTTTCGACTGATAGTTGCCGGTGGTGTTTTGGCTGTGTCTTCACAGTGTTTGGCTTTGATATGTTTTACTATTTCATTACGGTAATCGTCCAGTTTGGCTTTTGTAGAGCAGTGTTTTAAGAAATCTCTACAATTTTGGCAATATGCCTGGAAAGTTTGTAGATGCTGCCTCAAGTTCTTTCCTGCTTTGGCTTTCTTCGGTGGTGGCATAGTTTTGTCATTGGTTAGGCTGGATTCACTTCCTGAAAAGGAGCGGTTACTGTTTTTTAAGGTTCGTTCAGCCATTGTTAACCATTAAGTTTGTTTGATTGTTCTGTGATCGCTGGCTGGAACTTTGCACTTTTTTCTTTAAGAAAGTCTTGTTCTTTTTAACACGCTTTTATTAACTTGGGTTGTAACTATCTATCCATCTATCTATCCATCTATCTATCCATGAATGTAATGGAATCTTTGAGCCTAATTTTAACCAACTTCCAGCTATTCGATTTCTTTGAAACTTTGCACACGTATTAAGGACCCATGACAATGCAATAATCTGCAAACAGTATCCCGTTATCCTGGTTTGGATCGCCACATAAAAATATAGGGTTAGTTGCACCATTGGTGTTAGCAAAAACTAAAAAACGAAAAATAATTAATAGTTTAAAAACTAAAAAACACGCTTTTATATGCAACCGAACTAAAAATTAGAAAATAATTTTTCATTAAAAAAAATATTGTCACTTCATAGTAAAAAGCGTGGGGTGCATTTTACTATTTTTTCATAACTTTTCCATCATAGATATTGGCAAATATAATAATTATAACATTTAATATATTAAGCACCCCACGCTTTTTACTATGAAGTGACAATATTTTTTTTAATGAAAAATTATTTTCTAATTTTTAGTTCGGTTGCATATAAAAGCGTGTTTTTTAGTTTTTTTAAACTATTATTTATTGTCACTAATTAGTGTCTTTGAGTGTTTATTATTAGTTATTAACACGCACTCGCGCACACACTGTGCTTTACTTACACTAGTTTTATTTGTTAGGTTTATTTTTGGGTTAGGATGATTATGAAAGCAAACGTGATCAGTGTTCAATAAGGTACTAATAACTGATCTTGATAAAAGTACCAGTGACTGTTGTTTTATTGAGATATGGGTGATAGTGCTTTGTAAGATTTTTGAAGAAGTACTAATAACTAGAAAAGTCCCAGGAAAAAGTGTGGGTAACAGGACTTCGCTGCAAATTTTTGTTCTTGTCACTTTTGTTAATGTGGAAGTACTAAAAGCTACAATTTCAGTGCCAGAAAAAAGTACTAGCATTTGAATTTTACTGCAAAGTTTTGTTCCCGTCACTTTTATTAGTGCAGAAGTACTAAGGGCTACAATTTCCAGCCAAATGCCGGAAAAAGTACTAGTAACTGAATTTTGTTAAAAGTACTAGGAGCTGGTGATTTTCGTAAAGTACCCGATAAAAGTACTAGTGTGGATAATTTTGGATTAAGTTTTGTGCTTATTGCTTTTATTGGAGCAAAAGTTATAGTAATTAGTGTTTGTGATTTGTAGGAGAAAAAGTAATAATAACTCAATGAGCCATCCAGACATAAATGTTCTGGTAAGTAAAATTTTTCTATAGAAGTTATAATAACTGGGCTGGATAACCTGTAAAAGTAATAGTGGCAAGTGTTGTGAATATTTGTGATTTCTATTAAGAAAAGGTTATAGTCACTGGTTTGTGCTAAAAAAGTAATAGTAGCTAACTGTTTATCGATATTTAGAGAAAAGTAACAATCACTATTGATGTTATATAAAAGTTATAGTAACTGAGAGTTACTCTATTACTGACTTGTTGTTACTTTTTTCAAAAAATAATAGTAACTAAGAATTTTTGGTATTAAAACGGTTAATTAGCGAGTAGTAATTATTTATAATTATATTGATTGATTTTTTCTTATGGAATTCTTATTGGAATAAAATCCACATTGGTTATTTTGTCACATTTTGATTAATGCACTTGTATTTATATTGTGATGTTAGGTATGCGTCCGCGGGAGCATCGGTGATTTTAGCGGAAGTTTTAATTAGGTATATTATTGTTTTATAATTGTTTTGGTGCCGCGGCACAAAAAACACTAATAACTGAAATTGGGCTTTTGCTGCTGCAAAAGCCCAAGAATGTTGTTTTTTGTTGGATGTGATATAAAAACTTCACTGTTTTTTATAGTAACGATAAACTCCGCTTTTTATCAACAGAAAAAGCATAAAAAATTCTCACGGCGATCCGTACTGTTCGGAGTCTAGCAGAGAACTGGGCACGAGAACTATCTATTCTATTTATTTGGGACATACCTTAAACATAAGGCCCCAAAGCGTTTATTATTTCTAATTTAAGTAACAATACATATATCTACACATCATTTAGTTCTACGTGGTATAGCGCAGGCGGTCAATTGCGTCACACGGACGGCCTAACTCGGACGAGTCCTCATTAGGGGGCTGGTGTTAGCCCAGGGAGATACGGTATTGCGTTCTGTGTTTTTTAGGCACTTTCTGCATACGCTTTAAATGCTCTTACCGAATTTAACAGTAAAGTTAATGTTATTATGGTTGTTATTTCACTTTTAATTGCAGGAAAAATAGAATTAAAAACCTGCTTTATATTTGTTTGTTTACTTACTTTTTATGTTATATTGAAATGAAGTGTGATGGCTGGTGTTACCATCATATATAAATTTCAGTTTTCGGCCAAAAGCAGCTCGTTGCACCAATTTTACTTGGTGGGCGGGGCATGCTAAGGGAGTTCACTTATTTTGGTTTTTAATGTTTGATTTGTTTAAATTTATTTTACATTGGGATGCTAATGGCATTAAGCGTGGTTTTAGCATTTCGTAAATATTTAATGATTTTAAGGGGGATTTGTTCATTGTATAATGGCAATCTGTGATACAAGGGTTTATGTTTTATATTATTTTGGGCTCTAATATTTGTTAGATTTACTGTTAGATTTGAATTTGCTATTTTTGTTGAATAAAATTTATTTGCTATGCTATTTAAGTAACCAATTATCATTGGTGTAGTTTACACACCTTCCCTCTAGGTCACCATAGTTGTAACTTTGGTTTTTCCATAGAAGATATACTAAAAGCATAATGTTGGTCTAATTTTATTTAATTTTTTATTATATACTAAGTGACATTAAAAATGCAACACCCAGAACCACTTATCGGATTTTGATAAAAATTTGTAAACATATTCGCTATCATGTATATTTACGCCGATAAAAATTCTAAGGTATTCCGGGCAGTAGTTTTTTTGTTATTGATTTTTTTGCATATCATGGCTTTAACTCAGTAAACATGTTTAAGAATGATTTCAGTTACTTTTCGGTATTAGATGTGTTTCGTATCATTGTGTTTCATCACAGTATCATGCCTAGAGTTCGCAGACGTGCAAATTTCGCGCAACTCTCCGACTTTGAAAGGGGTCGGATAGTCGGGTTACGTGAAGCCGGAATGTCTTTCAGGGAAATTGCTACTCGGGTGTATCGAAACGAGGCTACTGTTATGAGATGTTGTCAAGCGTGGTTCCGAGAAGGCCGAACTACACGTGTGAGAGGTTCTGGACGACCAAGGCAGACTACAGAACAGCACGACCGTTGGTTACGACTACTAGCTCTCAGGGATCGATTTTCTTCAACAAGGGCAGTCGCGAACCAGTGGTATGATGTTGTAGGACGGAGAATAACAATGAGGACCGTTTATCGCCGAATAAGATCTTTTGGCCTGTTTTCATACCGTCCTCATCTTGTGCTACCCCTGACCCCAGAGCATCGACTGCAGCGGCTGGAATGGAGTAGGGAAAGACGGGAATGGAATATGGAATGGAACTCAGTGGTGTTCAGCGATGAATCCAGATTTTGCCTAGGGATGAATGACGGCCGTTTCAGAGTAAGAAGAAGACGGGGTGAAAGACGAAATGTCCAATTTTCAATTGAACGGCATGTTCACCGCACCGTGGGTGTTATGGTATGGGGTGCCATTGCTTACGGCAGCAGATCACGTTTAGTATTCATTAGAGGTAGCATGACCGCCCAGCGATACATCAACGAGGTGTTACAACCATATTTGCTTCCCTATCTGCAAACACTTGTAAATCCAGTTTTTCAACAAGACAACGCACGACCCCATGTGGCCCGTGTAACTTTGAACTTTTTGAAGCTTCTGGTATAAATCTTCTTCAGTGGCCCCCTCGATCTCCAGATCTTTCTCCAATAGAACATGTCTGGGACATGATTGGAAGAAGACTGCATAATTTACCGCACCCCCACAAACACTGGAGGCTTTACGCAACGAAGTTCAGGTGGCCTGGGATGCCATACCCCAAGTAGAGATTGACCACCTTATCCAATCGATGCCACGTCGACTTCAAGAGTGTGTAGAAAATAGAGGAGCATCAACACATTATTAACATTAAGGTAGGATATCTCAGTTTTTACAAGACGTTTCGGGCTTAAATTCTAATCATCTACTACTTAGTGGTAGGCCAACATGTTGTTAAAGTATAGCCAAAATTGAAGCACTCTCCATGGGTGTTGCATTTTTAATGTCACTTAGTATATTTGCGATCGTTGTTGCGCTTAATTTTGTTATACATATATGTGGCTCGTTGATAACATTCCCAATTTGAGGTACGATTCCGTTTCAGGCTTTTCAGTTTGAAAAAAGGCTAAGTTGTTTCAGATTATCGGCTGCAATTGTTTATCAACCTTAGCTGTTAATATGTAATATTTTTATTTATTCTTGATTTCAGTATATTTAACAAGTTTAAAAACAATTTAAATATTTTGATTTTCAGGCATTAATATTGGTCGTCCTGACAGAATTGTACTAAAATTAACAGGCCTTCAAGCTGGTAGCACACGAGTATTTGTGAATGTCACAAGCCCTGGAATTGTTGCAAATAAACCTAATGTGCATACAATTACATACTCAGCATTTGTGGATATTGAAATTATTTCTGAGTTTACACTTACACAACCTCATCATGTTCATGGCGGTACGCTTTTAATGGCTCCATTTTCTCAGGTCCAGCTTGAAACCAACATGGATTCTGTGACCCAAATTGAATATGCGTACGTATTTTTTTTAGCAGATTTTCGTTCGTGTCTTCCACCTACATAGGTCCGACCACCGCCCCCCCCAGGTGGTGTGCTGTAGCCCAGTGGCTTATTGTGCCTTGACACACCATTCATTTTATAACTTGGATGGTTGCTGCTCGGTCCGTCCGCTGGCCCCCGAGCACCGCCCTTTGGATCACTTTACAGTGCACCTCTTTCATAATACAAGGTCCGGCAATAGGACTGAACGTTTTTAATGGGCCACTGTGAAGGTACCAAAAATATATTTCGACTTGTTGTTACTTAAACTAAAAATATAATTCTGGAAATTAATTGAAACACTTTCAGTTTGCAAAAATTACATTCTTAAGATGATCACCGCCTTCTTCAATACACTGCTGCATATTGAGTAGAAATGGCGCATAACACGCGTCAATAAATATACGTTCATGGTTATCGTATGTATCTCTTCACGAATTTTTTCTTTGGGTTGGGGAAGTGTTTGGGGACGAGTGGAAAAAAATTCTTACTCGTCTTAAAATTGCACTTCTTGTTGAAACGTTAGCACGCACTGGTCAATTAAATTTACGTCAAAAATTTCTCTGAATCGGCACAGACTGCGTCAGAATAAACGATTCTACAGCAACGATCCGTTGATTGTTTGTAACACAAAATTTCCAAAAGTAAACTTCAGTTTTATCACTATTTGACCTTTGTCAAATAAACGATATTTCCATGGCAATCTAACTAACCAAAACAGTTCAATCCTATTGCCGGACCTTGTATTACTTTACAATATCCATGTTGTCTTTTGTCATTATGAAACGATTTTAAATTTTAATAACACTGATTTAAAATGAAAAAGGACATTATTAAAATATGTAGATTTTTTACAGTATCACTGAATCTTTTGATCTATTTATTTGTTTTTACAAAAATTAAAAGAGGCGAAAAAACATTTACATTTTTATGCAAGTGTACTAGTTTGTTGGCCAGCCATTGTTACAAGTTTCAATGCAAAGTTTTTAAACATTTATGTTATGTTTAAATACACTTTACCTACAGGGTTTTTAGCAGATAGATGGCGTTTTTTTTTTTGGGAGGAATTATTATAAGGTCGCTTCCTATTCTGATTTCGTAACTGTTCATCGATTTGGGGAGCTAATCAACGCCTTAGGGTGGCCAAGCTTATCCTTATTGTACCCCCAAAGATGTCTTATCATTTTTTGATATATGTTTGCCTTCTTAACACATCCCTGATCATAATTTTTCCTAATTTAATATATTCGCAATTTTCATAGTTTTTTAGAAATTTTTGAAAGACTAAAGATTTATGGAGAAAACTGACCACGGATTTGTGCTCATGCAACAAAAATACAAGAAAAACCAGATATCGCGTAATAATCACAGGCTCCAATTTTTTTTTTCAGTTTCAGATTCATCAGGTATTTTCTCAAGACTTAAACAGTGCTAACCCAGAGAGTCGGAATATGTTTTCCTGTGTATTTTTACGTCGTTAACACGAATTTGTGCTCAGTTTCTGCTCAATCACAAGTAAAATCCATAATGTGGCCAAAATCTTGATGGGCAAATTCTGACGGCTTATTCGTGTTTAGAAGGAAAATTGCATTATAAACTATAATAACATTGATGGTTCTAATGGTTATCCTTGTTTTTTAGAGTGGGCGTCATTAGTCCGATTTGCTAAAAAAGCATTATTATTTTTTTATTTTATTTACTGATTCACAATAACTGCGAGCTTTTGGCTCAAACAAAATTCCTATAATTTTTAAAAATGCTTGCGTAATTAAAATATTGTTTAAAAATAAAATGGTGAAGTCGCAACTATATCGTATTGTTTTTGTAGTCTGATCAGGGTTGTTTTGTTTTAAACATTTTGTTTTAATTAACTGTTTTAAACATGTTTTAAACATTTGTTTACGTTTAAAACAGTTTTTGTTTAAAACAGTTTAAAACAAGTTTAAAACACCTAAATTAAACAAGCGTGTTTTTTTTATTTTCTTTATTAATTTAATGAATAATAATAGGAAATACTCTCAAATGTAATATATAAACTTTTTAACTGCGAGTATTAATAATTGGAACACAACAAAAACTGAAATTGATCAGTGAGTCTCGTCACCACTTATGAGATTAAAAGGCCCTGTATCTCAGAAATGAAGCGACTTCGGACATAGAGCATGTCTACGTAAGTTCGGACCATGTGGGAAACTTTTTTATTATTGATTTTACGAAAAAAAGTTATTCCTTATAAAAAGTTCTGCATGGTCTAAACCTAAAATTCAATCATCAGATATTAATTGTTTGCAGTGGTATACGAGGTATGTCAAAAATGATAATAAGTTTTCATATTTGTAAGTTTTTTTTATTCTAAAGATCTTTTTCTTATAAAAAAATCGATATTGTTAAAAATAAAAGTACTTTTCTCTTAAGCAAAATCACATACCTCGTATACCACTGCAAAAAATGTATATCTGATGATTGCATTTTAGGTTTTAGGCCATGCAGATTTTTTATAAAGAATAAGTTTTTTTTCGTAAAATCAATAATAAAAACAAATTCCCAATGATGAGAACTGAAGTTAATTTTTTGGGTAAATAGTTAAAATTGCATATTTGAGTAAAAACACATCAAGTGGACCCCCATTTTCACTTGATCATGAGAACTAAGTTCATGTATTTTTTTAATAAGTAGTTATTACCAACAATTAATTCCCAAAACAGTTTTTTGATATTTTCATTTTAACAACACTTTTTTTACAATAAAAATGTTTAGTACTTTTAATTAAAAAATCAATTTCCAAGTAACCATCAAAGCTAAATTAATAAAATTTTCAGGATTTACTGTTAAAAACTATATTTTAATAAAATATAAAAATCTAATATTATTTATTTATTAGCCTATTGTTTATTAACTTTTAAATAAACAATTGCAAATTTCGATAGCTTCACCCTCGTAAAATAGATTTGTTTTTTTTGTCAGGTATGTGCTTTATATATTCAAATTTATTATTCTAAAATAAAATTTAACTGCTCGCGATTAACTTAAACAATAGGTATAAATTTATTTATCACCGGGCGTCGGGGCACCAGGCGCTATCAGTTCAATGCGCGGTCGAGTATGTCAAAATTTCTTCAACTCCTGCCAATAGTAATAAAAACATCAATTCGAAGTATTACCATTTAACAAATTTGCATGCAGCATGTCTTTTTATTATTAACTTTACGAAAAAAGTGCCTCCTCATAAAAAGTCCTGCTTGATGAGAAAATACATATCCACAAAAATATTTGAAGGTTGGACGTACAGGGTGGCTTTAAAATGACTTGTTTCCAAATTAAGATACAGGTTATTTCCTAACTACGGTACCAAACTTTTAAGGGTGATTTGTTATGTCATTTTATGAAAAAAGTTCCTATAAACATATGTCCGGAGTGCCACCTTCACATATATTTGTGGAAATGTATTTTCTCATCAAGCAGGACTTTTTATGAAGAGGCACAGTTTTTTCGTAAAGTTAATAATTAAAAAGTTTCCCATTAGGTAAGAACTTCCGAAGACACGCTGTATTATTTAGTAGAATAATAATCATCGATGAACCATGCTTAATTGATATTACGTTTAAGGAAATATGATTTAAACAATGTTTTTTTGTAAGTTTTATTTGTTTTAAACATAAAATTTAAAAGCAAAAAAACATGTTTAAAACAAAAAAACATGTTTAAAACAAAAAACATGTGTTTTGTATAAAATTAAAAAATACATGTTTTTTTTCAACCCTGAGTCTGATAGGACACCTGAAAAATTAGGGATTTTGAAAACACAAACTTGTTAAGAATCCTGACCAAGTACTCAACCTTAGCGCTTTATTTTAGTTATATTTTGTTCACATTTTTAGTTTACCTGGTGACCAAGTTCCATCAACTGAGTTATTAGCAGATAAATCGGTATATAGCTCAGCAGATCAAATAGTAACTCTCACATCCACGGGTCTACTAAAGGCATATGGCATCCTAGGACATGCTTTATTAATAATTACTTCGACTGATGCAAATGGCCTGAAGCAGAAATTAAATATTGTAGTTGAGGTAAGTACCATCATACTGAAAAAAACTAAAATAAATAATAAGTACATTTTTAAATGATTACGAGATAATAATTGTTATAATATAGAGTCATTTTTTAAAGAAAATTAAAATCCAGGTATCAAAGTGCCTCGCATTTCTTATATTTGGCAAATGGTTTGATTTATCGGCATCTAAAAGAAGTGCTTAGAATTTAAACTACCAAAAATAATTTTTTGATTTCTTTATTATACAGGGTGAAGAAATAATTTAAACTATTGTGTAAAGGTTAGTCCGCCCCTGGCAAACTAATAAAGGCAAATGTTTTACAAGGATACCATTTTAAAGAGTCCTTACTTGTATTTATCATATTAAAAAATTATTTCATTATACCAAGTATTATAAAAGTTATTCAAGGTAAACCAATTTTCAGCGGCGCGGCGTCCTTTAAGGGCACATATCTTTGTAAAAAGTAGCTTTAGGAAAAAAATTATAGGAACTTGTCGCAGTATTTTTATGTGTTCTATATGAAGCCCAGAGATTGCCCACATATTCATGGACACCCTGTATATAGTTTGCTGGCATATCTTTTAGTAGTTTAAGAATATTTAAGTTTTAAATTTAAAATTCAATTTATAGTCACAATCAGCGTATCTTAACAAATAAATAGTTTATTATAAACTTAAAAAATCTAAAAAATACAAATTTTAAAAATGTTTTTCCTTGACTTGCAATTGATCGCATTGAAATCAAAATCTGGTAGGTTCCTATAAAGTAACATAATAATATTTTTAAATTAGGTATAAATATATTTTCTGGCCTTTTATAATAATTTTTTTAACTAACCCCACAAAATGGATCCAGAAGATTAAAATCGGGGATATTGGGTGACCATCTAAGAGTAATATTTCATCCTATCCAAAAACTGTATTAAATATTATTCAATGTCAAACAAATAGGAACAAATCAAATAGTTCATTTTTAAAGGATATGCTGATTTCTACTATTAATTTTTTTTTTAACTTAAATATTTTCAAAACGGCTAAACAAAAGGCCAGCAAAGCATATATTTTTAAAAGGAGAATGAATAGATCTGGCATTCTAAATTTCATTTTAAAAAGTCTCCATATTAATGTTTCTTAGCATTTTGATGTCTATTTATTTATGGTTCAAAAGATAAAAGATGTAAAACTTTAAAACGTTTATATGAGAAGTTTTCTTCTACTTCTTTTAGCTATGATTAAAAGTATAAATTAAAACCCTGTACATAGTTCTTATCTATGTAAACTCTGTTTAAATTTTATATAAACTATTATATTTTTAGTACTCCGTTAATATAAGTTACATGATTTCTTTTTAAGATTTTTAGGCCTGTTCTAAAGTTTTTGTGTTTCGTTTCTATAAAAAAACCTGACTTTTAGTTATTTTGACAAATTTATAGCTCAGTATAACGGCACTGAGCATTTGTTAATATTTAAAAATAGCCATTATTTTATTTATCAATAAAAGATTCCCCAAAAATTAATCCAATTATTTATTTTTCAGGTAAAACCAATTCAGTATATGAGTCTTCAAATTAGGGCCAATTGGCGTATTAGTTTTAACAACCCTGTTCGTTATGTACCTTTGGGAACCGATTTTCAATTAAAAGCTTCATATTTTGACAATGTTGGGAATCTTTTTCATGCTGGACCCTCTGAACTGAAAATTAGAACGAGCAGGTAATGTTCCAAATTTTAGGATGATGTTTTTAATACATAATAAATTTATTCGAAATTTTGTTTTCCAAAAAAAACAACCAAGGTTTGATGGTTTCCTTTAGTACTAGAAAATTAGATAATACCAATTAATCACTTCAACAAAAAAAGAGTGAAAAATCGTTTTTCTAGACATCAATACTGTTCGGCTACATACTAGGGATGCGACATCGAAGCCAAATATTGATGTATCGATGGCAACAAAACATCGAAGAAATAACATCGATGTTTCTTAAACATCGATGGCACTGACATATTTATAGTTTTTTTATGGCGGGGTGCCTTAACTGGCAAAATTTGGTATCCAAATTTTTGAAGAGCCAAAAAAAGATCCTACTTTTTTCCCTACTACTACATGTTGGTCCTACTTTTTCTCTACATGTTTTTCCTATCAAAAACCTTATAAAATTATACGTTCCTATCCGTTTTTAACTCTTTCTAAATAACCCGATGTTACAAGAAAACATCGATGTTAATATCAATGTTTCGATACTCCACACCATCGATCAATCTAACATCGATGTTTTTATAACATCGATGCACATCGCGCATCCCTACTACATACAGTGTAGTCGCATAGATTGGAAAAAATTCATATAAAATTTAGTGGTTTATTTTTTGAAAAAACCCTTGGATATGTGGATTTTTATGTTTGGCTGTGGCTTTTTAAGCTAAATTCCTGTATACAAAATTCAAGGTGGATAAGCGACGATTATTATGATGCCTGATGGAAGCATTTATTTTTTTATTTTATTTTTAAATTCTGCATTAAATTCTAACCATGTTTCATGTACCATGTCGTTTATTTAAAGTAAACAGTTATTGAGAATTTACTAGCAATTTCTTTCAAAATTTGTGAAGACACATAAGTTGGAACAAATTCATTTAAAATTCAGGGGTTCATTTTTTGGGAAAGTGTTCATACACATTGATTTTTATTTTGGACAGCGGTTTTTTTTAACGTAAATTCATGTGTACAGGATGGGCCAAAAAATAAGCGACGACCATCAAGTTATATTTTTTAAAACTAGCTATTTTTATTGTCATTTTTGATTTCTCTGCCGAATTATAACTATTTTTGATGTACCATGTTGTAAATCTTGGAATTTGGAGAAGGGTGTGTTTTTGTTTTTTTAATTTGGCCTCAGTTTTTTATTGCAAATTATTGTTGTATTTTGCTCTTTATTTATGTTTAAAAGTAAATTTCTTAATAAGTGTAGCCTTTAGCTTTAGGACAGGGTACATGAAACATGCTTATTTTTAGGATAACTGTATACATTATTTTATCATTAAAAATAACTGCATACAAGAAAAAATCAACATAAACAATGAACCCCTGAATTTTAAATGAATTTGTTTCAACCTAAGTGCCTTCACAATTTTTTAAAGAATTTGCCGGTAACTTCTCAATAACTGTTCACTTTAAGTATAGGGCATGGTACATAAAACATAGTTTGAATTTAATGCAGAATTTAAAAAGGTAATAAAAAATAATTGTATTCATTTAAAAAAGTCAAGTTGATGGTCGTCACTAATTTTTGTGCCTCCCTGTGTACAGCGTGTCCGCCTAAGGGCCAGTTGTATAATGTTCGGTTGACCATAGTTTGAGTTTTAATCAGGCGTCAAACGAAGTTTACGTAGTATAAACCTTAACCGAAGGTCGAACTGTCGGTTTACCGGCTATTCACTCAACCTCGGTTTTAATTAATGAAACGACAGTTAAAGGGTTTCATAACCTAGATTTTATTAAATTTGAGTTGTGTTTTGTTTGTTTGCAAGTAATAGGAGTAACATGTCGTCAACATATGTGCCTCACCTAAAAATTTAAGAATTAGGCACTCCGCACATGGGTCGGTGAAACAGCAACGCGACCGAGATTCGACAAGCTTTCGACAGTATGTATGCCTATATTCGTGTTTGAAGTGGCGACAACCGTACAGAGACGAGCATACGTTTAATGGTCAATGCCTTAGATTGGGTGATTTTTGACTTATTGGTCTCGTCGTTCGTTTAAATTTTGGATATGGTTTTTTTGGGGCCCTGATTACATATCTGAAAAAATGTTTTATCGAACACGGTTAATTTTTGAGTTATCTATTATCAAATTTGAAATCTAAACTACCTTAATTTCAATACATTCCCCTTTCTTTTTACTTTTTAATCTTAAGTTTACATTAAATTTGCATACAATATTTTATTAACCACCAAAAACCTTTTGAAACTGGTGTTTTTATTTATTTTAGACAATTTTATATTCTCCGAAAAGCCTAACTTTAAATCGGGTGTTAAGCTTTACAAATTATCAAAAAAATGTGTAAAATACTTTAAAACTTTTTTAAAGAATATCTTTGTTTCGTAAAATTAATAATAAAAAAGTTTCCATATGTAGACAATTTAGGCGGACACGCTGTATATAAATTTACCATGAAAAAACCGCCGCCAAAAATTAAGATCGATGTATTATTTAAGCATAAAAAAAATCAAACTACTAAATTATTAATGAATTTTGTTCCAACCCAAGAGACCTCACTGTATGTAATTACACACTTGGGCAATATGCTTTCACAAATTAATAAAATTAGGAAAATCTATTTTCGAAAATAAACCAAATAGCAATACATTTTAAAAGTTTCTTATGGTGCAGAATTTAGATTTTTGAAAATACCGAGTAGAGTAGTTTGTTTCAATAATTGAATATAATATTGTATACATGTATTTTAAATTTTTGTTAACTACAGGTGTGATCTAATAAAAGCAACGACGTTTCCTGACAATGGTACCATATGGATTAAAACTAAAAAAGAAGGTCATACTATGCTAAAAGTATGGGCTGATGGTATTCAAAAAACCGCTGATTATGTTAAAATTAACGTCCAACAATCTGTAAAACCTCAGTTGGTAAGCAGACCATGTAAATTAAAGCATGAATTTAGATAATTGCCTTAAACTAGCCGAAAATTTGTCACATTTATAAACATTTTCCTTCTTACTAAATTTAAGTCTGTTTAAGGCTACGGCTATAATACTAAGCGTCAAGCGGCGAGCGAAGAGTGCAGCCTTTGATCTTGATGTTAGCATAAAAGATTTTTGTTTTAATTCAGGCGGCTTCAATATACGTGCAAAAAGCCGTGCCGCTTGAACTGGACAAATATTAGCAAAGCGTTTCTAATTTATGTAAACTGGTTTCAAAACGATGTTTACTATAAAATATACCGTACCGGCCATCAGAACAGAGATTTGACAATGTCCGCCCAACGCTTGCCGCTGCCTCTAGGTATCGTAGCCAAGGCCTAATACCTTATTCCTATACCACCATGCATGTATGTACCTTTCCTTATTAAAAAAAAAAATTGGAATACCTTTATTGTTAATTTTTTCTCTTAAAAGCCTCAATAAATATACCATTTGAAAACGAAACAGAGCTAAAGTGTCCAAAATTAACTCTGTTTCGTTTTCCAGTGGAAATTTTGACAAGCTGTCGTATCACCGAAAATAATAGCAGATACTTCAAACGTGGCAGGTGGTAATAAAGGTCAAGATACCTTCAAAATAGGGTATTACTCGACCCCTCTTTCGATTTAAGATTTATGGGGTAAGTCTTACCCCCGCTATAGGGTTGCAATTCAGGGGTGAAAGTGACAAAAAAATGTTTCCCCCTAAAATAAAAAATTGACGAATCCGAGCGTTTTTCCTTAAATGACCTGGTGTGTCCAAAATTAGCTCTGTTTCGTTTTCAAATGGCCACCCTGTATAAATTAAAACCTCATAAACATTTTTTAATAGGACACCTTGATTATTGGTTTATTTTGAGAATATCTTGTTTTTATATACATATGTTTTAATAAAAAAGATTTTATATTTATTTATAGTAAGAACAAATTAATTTAATTCTAATAGTTTTCTAAGATTCCAGATCATAAAAGGCATTGTTCTGCCAACACCCCACGTTTATCACTACTAACATATTTATACATATCGTCGGCATTATCACGAAGTGGCGTATTTCAAAAATAAAAATTTTTGCTAGAGCCAATTAAAAAAGTTGCTTCTTGATATTACGAATTGACACAAGTTGTATTTTGATAGCTTAAAAGTTATAGAAATATGATAAATAACCCGTTTTATTTTACTAAGTAAAACAGTTGCAGAGAAAATACCTAAAAAGTATTCTTGTGAGATTGAAAAAACAAGATACGCCACTTCGTGATATTGACGACGATATGTGTAAAAGTCAAATACATATATAATTACAACAATTTAAATTAACCCTATAACGAATAATGGTGTTAAATTAAAAATTAAAAAAAAAAACGTATGTCATATAACTCTTGATATGAGGTAAGTTTTACATTTCATGCAAAGTTAAATCATACCAACAAACCGCTTAAAACCATTTAAATAAAAAATAATCAAAATTCAAACTTTGGTGTAAACCAGCTTTGCTTAAATTATTGGGAAAGTTACTTAATTTTTTAATAAATTTAATATATCGGTGTGTCTTCGGAAGTTCTTGCTAAATGGGAAAGTTTTTAATCATTAACTTTACGAAAGAAGGTGCATCTTTATAAAAAGTCCTGCTTAATGAGAAAATACTTTTTCAAAACTTTAACACCCTGTATCTCGGACACGAAGCCACTCTGGACATATGTATATAGGAACTTTTTTTTCATAAAAAGACCTAAAAAATCAATTTGTAAATTTTACATACATATCTTAGTTAGGAAATACCTGTATATTAATTTGGAAACAATTCAACCCTGTATATTGAACATTCAGTTATTTTTATGGAAATCTATTTTCTCATTAAGCAGGACTTTTTTGAAGTGGTACTTTTTTCACAAAGTTAATAATTAAAAAGTTTCCCATTTGGTAAGAACTTCCGAAGACGCTGTATAAGGTATTTCATAAACAAGAAAAGATATTATAACCGATGAAAAAATCTAAATACCTATTTCACTTAAATCATAAACAGATATTTATAGATAGGTGTAATTATAATCTGGGAACTATAAACTGGGAAAAACACAAAAAATGTATCACAATAAAAAAAATATTTAATTGTTTTAAAAAAACAGTAACCTGTGTTAGTACTACATACTCATTATCAATTTATAGTGCCCAAAGTATATTATAAGTATTTCTTTTATCAAATTTATTAACTGAAATGTAGAAACATATTACTTACGAAGCATTAACTTAAATTCTTATGGATGTTCGTTTCTATATAGTACTGTATAACTTTTAATGTTTATATTAGTTATTATTTAGCCGACCATTTTATACCACTATTTTAGGATCATTTAACCATGGGTGATACTGTGTGCTTATGGTCGGCTGTAGTATCGGAATTCAACACTCCTGGAGTTTGGAAAACTAGCGATCCTAGCTTGGTTGAGATTAATCCAGCACTAGACATTGCATTTGTCGGAAATAAAGTAGGAACCGTTACTTTAACCCATTCTTTGTTAAGCTCGGCTCCCATACATTTGCCCGTTTACCCTGTAAAAGAAATTGAGTTTCTGTTTCCACCTAATTTTGTTTTTACAAATGGAGAGGAAAACTCTGTGACAAGATTCGTGTTGGTGTTACAAAGTGAAAAGAGTATTGGCATAAAAACAAATAATTTGGTAAGTTATTGCTTATTATTAGTCCGTAAAGCGTATCCAACAGTATGATAAGATTTTTTTTAGTAAAAGTCAGAAATAAATATTTGCATATTAATAAAAGTATTAAAAGGATTATTTTTACCATGTATTAAACAAAAGTAACATTAGTACTGGGTATACCATTTTAAAGGCCATTGCGGGAAATCTCATTTATTAATAAAGATAGAACCTTGCGGCTTTCACTAACCTTGTCTACTTTTTGTAAAACGAAGGATGTCATAAGCAAAGCTGTCATAGCCCTTTTACCTTTTAAGCTACAGCTACGACAACTTATTAAAAAGCTAAAAATGAATTCTTACATAACTTTTTAACCAAAACGCAATGGCGCAGTCACTTTTTTTAAATACTATTGTTCTGTAAATATTGCCCAATATTTGTTTTTTAATGCAATACTCTGTATATTAGTTGAAAAATTAATTTGTCGCTATTTCCATAATGCCAGAAAAATATGCTCATAATTTATGAAAAAATGTAGTGGGTTTGCAGTTTGGCCTTACTGAACAAAAAAACAATTTTATTATGTGAGAATATTTTAAATAATTACAAAAAGTGAACTATTGTGGGTTAATAATAATAATAATAATAATACTGTATTTTTCATTGAATATATAATGCCTATTTATTTTTAAGAAACAAAACAATTATCTTTATAGATTCAAGGATGGAGATGTCGAGCCGATGTGAGAAAGCTTATAAGACCTTACGGATTTTCATGTTTTATGCAGTTTTCTAACGAATCGGTCACAATTTCTCCTGATCAAATGTTTAATATTTCCAATAGCTGGGTACCAGAGACAGGTTAGTACAAAACAAGGCTATTAAATGGTTCTTATACAAAAAACATATCAATAAACTAAAATGCCTATTGATTTGATGAAAGATTTTTAGATGTGAACGTTTTAAAAATTAATTTACCAAAAGTTTGTGGATAGGCGTTTAAAATATAATAGTTTTTTGGATGGTAGCCCCCTAAGTTATAGTTATTACTACTTGGTCCAATACAATTATTTTTCGTTGTATTAGAAATTTTATAAAGATATCCGCGCTTTCTTTTCAACAAACATGTTATTAAGTGCCCCTTTTACACATGTTCTAATTAAAAAAAACTATCTATTAATCGCTCCTGTGAGTAACATGTTAATGAATTATTAAAGTAAAAATACATTTTTGTTCATTTGTGTTTTTAACTGTAACTTTAATTTCCATTCTAAGATGAGACAATAAGATGACACACAAAAGTCGCAGATAAGTCAGATAAGATATTACATGATGTACAGGGTGGCACCTTTTCGTCGATCTATGAAAACTAAAGGAGATAGAACACAACAATGTAATTGTACCATCTCGATTTCGACTTTTGAAACAAATTTAGTGATGAAAGTAAATCATGCCTAACTTGATTTGTTCTAAAAATACACAAGACAATACAACAGAACGTTTTTTAAATTTCGTCAATTTGGCCAGGCACTTGTAACTGTCTGGATATAAGAAATACAGAAAAAATGTTAATAAAAACGTTTTAGGGATTTCAAGTAGACTTCAGTGGCTTACATATATTTTTTCCATTGACTTTTATTTCAAGTTATAACACAAAGTTGTTTTTTTTTAATGGAACACCCTGTATATTTAAGCATTAGGTAAAGGGTGTCTTTGTATGGATGTTTTTTATTGAAATACCCTGTATTATATTACCATTGAAATTATATTTTTATCACTAATTGTTTTGGTTATATATAAAACCATATAAATCTAAAAAATAGTAGATATAGCACTAATATTTGGAAGATCATATTTTTGCAGGTCTTTAAAATTTATTTTTAATGGTGATACAATATACAGAGTATTTTATTTAAAAAATACTGTTTTATTATCGAACTCCTGACGATGGCTATATTTCCGAAACTATAAAAAATTAGATATATTCAGAGTTTTCCGTTAAAAAAAAACAGTTGCAATTGCCTGGCGCAATCAATGATTTCAAGAATAAAACGGATAGCTATTAGAAACCGGTCCCTACGTATTTTCAATAGACCTGCGCGAGAATTTTTAACCCCACACTGGGAGGTTTACAGGGTGCACTTGCACATGCGCTGTTATCCAAATACTTGGGATTTTTATAGTTAAAAAAAATGAGTTGGTACCAATGTCAATATTTGCAGTATTTTAATAAATATAGTGTTTACAACACTGAAAGCATTTACTTGACTAGAGACAGGACCACACTCGTCGTAATTTGGGATTTCCCGATCGTAAAATCAACCGACGCCGCGCCGTCGCACATAGGTCATTTTAACGATTTTAGGAATTAATAAATATTATTTTCGCATATCTCCAATATTGAAGGTATGTTATTCTAAATAGGCTAAATATGTCGATAAAGCGAGGTAAAAATGATAAATGCTGCAAATGATCCCGTTTAGTTGGTATTGTGATCTAAGCAGTTGTCATTTATTTATTCACAGGAACATAAATTTCGTGTATAGTCTTTTGTTTTTCATTTAACACAGTTTCTGGATTACAGAATTTTTATAACTGTATAATATGGAAGGTAAGTACTAATGTTCTGAATTCTGAATTTGGTGGTACTTGTAATGTAGTGATTATACGAAACCAACAAATACGTTGGCAGTCAAATTTACGTTAGACATTTAAAAAAGATCTCGCAAAACCTATATTCCACTGTATCCTTTGTGGTTTATTTTTTTATATTACTTCACTATATAGTTGTTAATACAACATAAGTTTTTTGTGCCAACATCCGCCAGGTAAACAGTTATCATTTTTTTTAGGCTGCAAGTCTATTCCAAGACGGGATTTGTTTGAAATTTGGCGTAAAGAAGAGAGTTTAGAAAAAAGAATTTAGAGGTAATAATTTACGTTTCTACAAATCTGGGTTTGGACACATATGTAGAAGAACCCAAATTCGATGTAATAAAAAAACTTTTGAAAATTTTAATAGTAAATTGGCTAAAAAGTGGAAGGACAGCAACAAAACTGTTAAAGTGTTCGAACATCGGCATCAACACTGGTTAGACGGAAATATAGACTTAACCTTAACGAAAAAAAATGCAAGACGGGGTCGACCTACCAAACATTTTGTTGAGGTAAAAGACCAAACGAAAAGGCAAAAAGTGTTGCCATTAATATAGAAACATATTAATACGAAAAATTATTGTTTGCTACTCGTAAAAGCTTCAAAGCAGCTGGTCAACGAAGTACTTTAAAGATACTGATAGAAATTGGAAAATGCTCAAAGCCTTCAAAAATAAAATTATAGCATTCTCCAGCGCCTGCAGTACCAATTATGTACACCGATGAAGAAGCTCTCGCTCTGTATATTGATGGCGATTATACAAAAAATCGTACATTTTAATGCAACAAGGAGCTAAATTAAGAAATGCAAATATTTATCCTTATTACAATAAAATATTAGTGGAAAAAAGCTTTGTTATCCAGACAAGAAGTGCATAACAATATCGGATATCCTTGCAGAAGTAATTCTTCAGGGTTTAGTCGACTAGACAGCAAAACGTTTATTAAATGTACAAAAAGACTTGAATATACAATGTACCCAGAAGCATAATGAATTATTTTTGATTCACAAATGGGGAGCCGATGGAATCGCTTCACAATCTACATACAAACCACGTTTCAGTGATGACGATACCATAATTGTAGAAAAAATTGATTTTAACTTGTTTGCGGTTTGCTTGGTTCCACTCCGTTTATGTACCCCAAGTGGCAATATCTTTTGGCAGAATCCAAGGCCATTATTGACTGGATATTGTAGTCCTCTTAATTAAATTAAATTAATTTGTAATAAGGAAACGGAAGATCTAGTAAAAGAAGAAATAGGAAATATAAAAACTCAAATTACTACTAGCTACTTATATTAACGAAAACACAGAAAGCAGTGATGATAGTGATGAATAAATAAAATAATTTTAAAAAACTCATAACCTAAGAATAAACATAAAGCTAATTTTGTTAATGTAATACCATTAACAATACTAAATTTTATTATTAAGTTGTAATAGTAATAATATGTGTTATATTGTGATCATCAGTTATTCCAATTGACTCCAATATTATATTTTTTTGTATAATACAGTAAAATAGTAAAGAATGCACCTAAAAAGTATAGATTTCTAATAAATAAATGCTTAAGAGAAGTTTCATTTCATGATAGCTAAATAACAAAAATTGACCTATGTGCGTCGGCCAGAATTAGTAATTTGGTGATAGTTTTTGTTTGGTTTCTGTGATTTTCCCCTTATATTTTTGCCAAAACAGATCTAAATCATGATTCGTTGTATGGTGTTGTTTTGAAAAGTCAAGAAGCCTGGAATTCCCTATTTCAGATAATATAATTTTTACTTATCGGGTCCACAGCCGATTTTAATATTTGTTAATCGTGTGTTTTTTTAGCTTTGATCACAAGTCTGAGGTCATGTTTGCCCTAACCCTGAAAATTTAAACAATATTTCAAACATCTACTGGCTATTTATAAATTTGACGTTTTTTCATAGTTGCCGTTTCGGTGCCGCTCTCGCCACAGTTTGTAAAGTGTTGAAAGAAACTAATATTGATATACAAGCCAAATACAGCGTCGCGCAACGATTGCATTAAACGCCTTAAGTTTAACTGAACAGAAGTTGCTTCTGCAGCGGGAACGTAATGTTAACTCAATAAATTCACCTGATTCACCTTTATATAAATACTAGTTACACCAAATAAACTAAAATAAAGCAATCGTTATTTTACGAAATATAATAATATAATAACTAAATAATCATGATGTTATAAGGTTTATTCTGTAAAATTATTCTCAAGCGTTTTATCAAAACCATTTAGTTTTGTTGTGTCAAATCAGTTTTACGAAAGAAGATATTAATACAAATATTATTGTTCAGTTTTAAGGTTAAGTCGAAGAGGGTTCTCATAACTTAAAAATGGTGTTTGTACAAAAAACCCGAATTGGATTTTAAAATTATAGCCTCAAAACACGGTCGTAAGATAAATTTAATTAAAATCGGCTATGCGCTCGATAAGTAATAAAATGACAAAAAGCAGCATCCAATATTTAACCCGGTTTACAGTTTAGATATTTTCAAGAATATGAATACCGGTTGTTTCTCACAGAATGTTCCCCTCTATATTTTTTTACCGTTTAAGATAAAAATATGGAAATTAATATATTATAATTGTATTAATTGATCTATTTACTTGTTTTTATTACTTCCGGTTTAACCGGACATTACTTCTATTTTAAAATGTTTAATGGCACCACCGGTATATTTTATCTTATTTTGATAGAATATGACATTCCTAATACAACAATACCCCATATGTCATTTTTTGACACTTCTGCTGTCAAAAATTTGTTTTTTAAATTTCATTCTAAGCCATGATTAGGCTAAAATGGTTTATTTTAAGTCAAGTAGTCATGGAAAAATAAAACTAGTCGTCTTTTGTTTTTTACGACTTTTTAGGGCAAATTCAAAGTGGTCAAAATCCTATTTATGGTCATAACTCTTTTTTTTTTAATGGAAGGAAGGGGCTCGTTAGAATATCCTATAAGATCATTTTATTTTGAATTGTTGGGTGCCATATAGGCGGAATTTCGGAAAGGTTTTTATTGTAAAAGCATTTAATAAAAATTTTCTTAAGCGACCATTGTGCTACATGGTAATATCGATTTATGACAACCTCATCAATTTATTTTTTGAAATAAATGCTCTTTTAAGGTATGCTAATGAGACACGCTCATTCCATTAAAAAAAGAAGTTTCATAAATAGGATTTTGCACACTTTGACTCCGCGTAAGAAATCGAAAAACATAAGACGAGTAATTTCATTTTTTCATGGCTACTTGACTTAAAATGAACCGTTTTATTCATGGCACTCTAGGTTGAAATTTAAAAAATCAAATTTTTGACATCGAAAGTGCCAAAAATGACATATGAGGTGACATTTTATTCAGAATGTCATATTCTATCGAAATAAGATAAAATATACCAGTAGTCCATTTTAAATTTTAAAGTAGCAGCCATTTCTGGTTAAACCAGAAGTAATAGAAAGCAATTGGATGGACCAATCCATCCAAAATTTTGTGAAATAACGATATACCATGATATGTTTCTATATGAAAAGTTAAAAAAGTTATAGGGTGGAACCACCTGTAAGAAACACCCAATATAAACCTATAATAAAATGTATAATTATGTGATCCAACCAACAAAATTACTTGGCCTATTATCTTTATAAATAAAACCAATACAAAGTGTTAAAGCCGGTCCTGTTGATAACCTGTGATCCGAGAAAAACTCGGCCTGTGATCAGCTATCGATTATTTTCTAACAGGCTGTAAAATCTCATTTCGTATATTATTCTTTAAATCATTGGGCGCAATTAACAAAATTTGAAAAACACTGTATCTTCAAAACAAATCAAGTCACCCATAATTTACTCTTACCACTAAATTTGTTTCAAAAATTGAAATCGAGACTGTGCAATCAGATTTGTTCTATCTCTTTGAGTTTGTGCTATATCCTGCAAGGTCAACGAAAAGGCGTCACCCAGTACACACTTTATTCATATTTTTGTTTTTTTTTTTCAATTTTTATAAGAAAATTTTATGGTTTTGTTTTAGGACAGTATGCTTGTAAGATAATAAACCTAAACCAAAATAGCCCCGAAACAGCAGTTTTAAGAACAAATTTAACTGTCTGGGCTGTAACAGATGATGGCGAAGT
This sequence comes from Listronotus bonariensis, assembly GCA_014170235.1. NCBI lineage: Eukaryota > Metazoa > Arthropoda > Insecta > Coleoptera > Curculionidae > Listronotus > Listronotus bonariensis. The sequence continues at coordinate 9,947 of JACEGR010004995.1, read as the reverse complement.
AGAATCTGAAAAACTTAACGTTAAATTTTTACCTGGAGTTTATGTAGAAAATGAATTAATTTTACAAGAGAACAGCAATACTGGTGAATTAGTGGTCACTGGTCTTCCAGAAGTATTACATGATATGACTGTAAGTTTCGCACAACTTATGTACTTAATAAAGTAAAGTCATATATTTAATTAAAATGTCAAATTTAAAATAATAAAGCAAGGGTTAAAGATCAATCTAGTTGCCAATTATAGTGTGTAATTATTTAGCCCTTTGTCGCCTGCGGTTTGCAAGGCTGTGTGAAGACAAACCCGAAGCGGCAAGATTTACAAAGGAGCCAGTGTCAAGCTTGTGGAGTCTGATTAAAAGGATCGGCCTGGATAGTATTTTTAATATATAGATGGAAGATGTGCAATCCACTCAATCTAATCTAATCTAATCTTATCTAATTATTTAGAAATGTACTATTTTTATAATTTTCATATTTCTAAAGATGTAAAATACAATATTGTAGCCTTTTCACGATTATTTTCAGTATAACATAAATTTAAAAATACTTTGTAGCATTCTCTTAAATAGAGGTATCCCAATTTTATTCAAGCAATTAAACTGCGAAAACTATGTAATATTTTCATTAGGAAATTAAGAAGATAATTATACAGGGTGGCCATTTGAAAAAGAAACAAAGCTAAGTTTGGGCGGTTCGGGTCATTTAAGGAAACACCCTTGGACCTGTCAATTTTTGATTTTAGGAGAAAGCCTTGTATTACTACTTTCAGCCCCTAAACTGCAACCGCCTAGAAGGGGTGAGACTTACCCCCAAAATCTTAAATGGAAAGAGGGGTCGAGTAATACCATATTTTGAAGGTCTCTTGACCCTAATTACAAGTGCCAAGTTTGACGCTATTATGTTCCGTATAATATTAAATTATCTGTTAAAGCAAGCTATCTTAAACTAAAGGGATATAATAAGGGTTAAACGATTTTGAAAATGATATATTAGTCGATTATTTGACTCACCCCTTAAATTTAAGGGTGAGTCACACTCTCGCCAGAAAGATTAATTAACATCTAACTTTGAAGATCGTTTAACTTTTATCATATCTTCTAAGTTTAAAATTAGCTTGGTGTTACAGGTTATTTAATATTATACATTAAAAAAATTAAAATCAAAGTTTTGACAAGCTAATGAAGTCAAACTGGGAAGTTGTAATCAGGGTCAAGAGACCTTCAAAATATGGTATTACTCGATCCCTCTTTCCATTTAAGATTTTTGGGGATAAGTCTCAACCCTGCTAGACGGTTGCAGTTTAGGGGTGAAAATAGCAAAAAAATGTTTCCCCCTAAAATCAAAAATTGACGAGGCCAAGCGTTTAACCTTAAATGACGTAAAGTGCCAAAATTGTGCTGTTTCGTTTTCAAATGGCCACCCGGAAAAAAACGTCAATTAAAAATGACAATATAATGTCTACAAAAGTTTTAATATTAGAGTGAGTGCCACAAAGTTCTCCCTCATCACCTCCAATTTAAGTCATTTACTGTTATGATATACAGAAAAACAGCAACATAAAAAGAAGAAAAACAGCCTAACATCATACCACAGTTTTCTAGAAATACAGCTTTTTGTCCATCGACACTTATAGAGAAAACGTTTTTAAGAACTAAATCAACAACGTGGTACGTTCAATGGCTTAAACCAAATCTAACTAAGTTACCAAACCAGTAATGGTTGATATTCATTGTGTCAGACAAAACCAGCCTGCCAAATTACAATTGACTATGAATTAACCGATTTCTCACACAAAAATTGTGCAATAAGTAAATTATTTGGAAGTCCTATAGAGGCCATGGTTTAAATGAAAATACCGCATCCACCATACACTAGTCATTATTCTATTACGCCTAACTTACCTAGTGAAAGACTGTGTAAAAAAAACTAACAACTTCAAAAACATAGTATAAAGCTTCGCCACTTAAGCTTTGTTAGACATAATAAAACCATGTGTATCTTGTACCATTGTGCCCATGAAAAAAAAACTGGGACAACAAAATCTAGTTTTATCTCCTGGTCTATGAGAATATAATGTTTTAATGGTGTCAAAACAATGTAATTTCCAAATATCGCACAACCCGTTAAAAAGCGTATTAACTAAAAACAAATTAAAAAAACATATTATTTCTAAAACAGATCCCTTTTAACATACTTTATGTCCCTGCAAAACCGTATTATTGTAAATAAAGCTAACTCCTAAAAATGTCACTACCTAGCGCGGTATAGCATACTGTATTAACGTCAATTTTATATTCCTTCTCCTGAAGAATTTTCATATTTTGTGTTAATACAGTTTTAAACAGGATGTGCGATATGTGGAATGCTATTTCTTTTAGACCAGGAGACACTTTTTTCTTTGATTTTAATGTCCCAGTTTTTTTGGGTTTGATGGTACAGTGTGTAGTAGTACCAATTAATGCCAAGATTATTCTGAAAATATCACTTTCTTATTTCTTTTCTTAGGTGATGCCAACAGACAGTAGCATTTTGTACCTAAGTGAGTTAAAATCGGACAATGAATTTTTAAGAAAATACCAAGTACAGTTGATTGACTATCATTGGAGATTGGCTAATATGGAGGATGCTATGGGAATAAATGTAGTGTCCACTATAACAAAGCAAGATATAAGAGTAAGTATTTTCTTCTTCTTGTCTTATAATAAATAATTTTATTTTTTTATAACAAATAGTTAAACATATTCTTAAATAGATAAATATAACTAAAAATTATTGATCATAGGAATATGACTACTTTATACGTAAGCCATTATTTATCCAAATTATCAACTATTTTTTTTCTATTTTTATTCCCTAAAGTATACATATACACATGCACATAAGGTTTGAGAGGTGGGAAATTGGAATCTAATAACAATTTCATTGTAAAAACTAGAGGGCGCAACCTGCAGTATCATGAACAAATTAAAAACGAAGTAACTTTTTAGCCACTTTATGTATGTTACTTTTGGATAAAAAATCATATTCCTCAACATATTTTACGTTAAAAAGATATACTTGCTAAAAGTTGGTTTGAGCAGTTATCTGGATTTAAAAAAACTGTATGGCCAGGTCTTAAGCTATATAGATTTTGAAGCATGAATTCTTATATGATTTTAAGAAAAAAGGTTCAAGTAATCCTATGTATGTTCTAAATGCGCAACTGCGGTTTTAATTTTTGAAACAAATTCAATGGTCAAAGTAAATCATGGTTAACTTGGTTTGTTTTGGAGATACAGAGTGTTTTTCAAATTTTGTCAATTTGGCCAGGCACTTGTCACTCGCTTGATATTAAAGGTAGAAAAAAATGTTAATAGAAAAGTTTTAGGGATACAATATACAGGGTTTTTCGTTAAGAAATTCTAATGACGACTATATTTCCGAAACTATTAAAAAAGACATACCCAAATAAAGTATTTCCTATAGATTTTAAGGAGACCTTTCAACTGATGATAAAATATAAAGTGTGTTCCAAAAAAAAAGCAACTTTGTGTTATAACTTTAAAATAAAAGTTAATGGAAGCCACTGAATTCTACGTAAAAATCCCTAAAAGTTTTCCATTAACTTTTTGTCTCTACCTTTATTATCAAATGAGTTACAAGTGCCTGGCCATAATGACAAAATTTAAAAAACACTCTGTATCTCCAGAATGAATCAAGTTGGCCATGATTTAATTTTTACCACTGAATTTGTTTCAAAAATTGAAATTGAAATTGCGTAATTAGATTTGTTCTATCTCTTTTAGTTTTCGCTACCTGCAAAGTCAACGAAAAGGCGTCACCCTGTGTCTCAAAGGTAAAGCCATTTAGGACATGGGTTTTTTGAACTTTTCTCGTTAAAATCACCTAAAATCCACACTCTAAAAGATTAGCATCTAAGTCTAAACCACCCTGTATAGCTTAGGACCTGGCCATACAGGATTTAAAATTCAGATATCTTAAAAACGGCTGCTCAAATCAACGTTTACCAAGTATACCTTTTTTGTGTAAAATATGTTTGAAAAATAAGAATTTTTATTTGATGCTATATAAGTCGGATGATGGCCTGGTGTGTTAAAGCGCTGGGTCGTTGGGCGCACAACCGGCGCGACTGGTTTCCGAATTTAGGTCCGGCCAAAATACTTATTTATAAATTTGGTCAGAAATTTAGTGATTAACCCAACAACAGACGGACAAGGTGGTATAATGTATAGGACTAAGGCGCTGGAACCCACTTTGTCATGTCCTGCGCAGAGTTGCGTCGAATACTGAATTTTGGTAATCGAATATGAATACCCTAAAAAAAAGTATACGAATACTGAATATATTCGAATACCAAGAAAAAAAAGTATTTGAATACTCAGTATTCATGAATACCAGGTTTAAGTATTCATGAATGCTTATAGCCAAAAATTTTGAGAGCAAAAGGAGTTTTTTTTAATCAAAAGGAACAACCCGCCTTTTTTTATTTTTTTTTTGTGAGAAAAATGCAGTAGCGTACCTTTTGCTGAAAAAACTGCAGTTTTTCCTAAATTTTTAACACCCTGTAGTTCCAAAAGTAGGACGTTTAAAATATTATCAATTTTAGGCGTTCAACTAATTATAACCGCGGTAATAATTGGTGATATCTTTGACGTATAATACATTGTTTAATCGTCAACATAACCGATTGGTAAATACTGTTTTAGAATTGGTTCTTCGCCTAAAATTGATGTATATGTTCATATAAAGTTTTTCTTAATTTTTGTCGAAGAATCTTCCCCTAAAGTTTATCGGTAAAGTTAATGGACACTCTGTGTAAATAACATTTATATTGTCAAAAAATACAAATAAATATTTTTTACTGCTTTTGAGTAAGACCGCTTAATCCTGACTAAAATCAGCTGGGAAATAAAAATGGCTGAGTTTTTATTTTTACTGTGAATGAAAATAAAATTGATTTATTGATCCCGAAAATTTTGGGATTGTAAAGAGGCGGAATCCCGGCATTACATCCCCTACACACAAGTAATAACAGGTATTACAACTTACTATAAAATAGAATAACAATACTGCACAAATGCAGATGTAATCCAATTTCCTAATACGCGGCCTGTCTCGCAGTTTGCGTGAAAAATAATAAAAATAAACATAATTAAACAGTATTTAAAATCAGGATTTAAATACCAGGATTTGAATACCGGTATTCGAATATCAGTATTGAAATACAGGTATTCGAACACCGATAATCGAATACCGGTATTCAAATACCAGAATATTCAAAAACGATATTCAGAATATCGAATACCGACCAAAAAGTATTCGAATAACAGCCAAATGTATTCTGAATACTATTCAGAATACCGAGTATTCGAATACTACCCACCTCTGGTCCTGCGCAACAGTATCCCTCCGGGTGGGGACGTGGTCTTAAGTTATCGTGAATTGGACCGTGGTTCGGAGCCTATGTTAGGCTGTAGGTCCTGTGGCTGACATCACCCAGGCGGGCGCACAATAAGCCAAGCGGCTTTAGTACATGGGTTATCCCGGCCCTATTCTAAGGTCTAATAATTTTTATCCAAAAGTTACATACGGAGTGGCTTAAAAAGTTACTTCGTTTTTAATTTGTGCAAGCTACCGCATGTCGCCCTCTAGAGTTTACAATAAAATTAATAGCAGATTCCAATTTCTTATCTCCCAAAACCCCTCTAGCCGAATATTGTGACAATACATCTATTATTAACAAAATTACTTAAAAAAAAAACTAAAACCGGAATACATTTTTAACGCCCTGTATCTCCGACATCATCCCCTTCTGAACTAAAGTAAGTTGGGTTAGATCATCATATTTTAGCCTCAGGAATTTGTGGTAGCATTTTTTCCGCACCTTTAGAAATAAGGTTTTTTATTTTGTAGATTATGGTTAAAGTAACAGGCGACCCGAAAGGACAACAGTGTGGAATAGTCAGGTCACCGTTCCTTAATCTCTTACAAAACTATAAATATGCCATGATAATGGTAATCGTTATGATTGTGATATTTTTGATCACATTTTTCTGTAAGTGTTTATTTTTAAAACTTAAATTTCCTTCTTATACATATTACAAATCTACAACGCTAAATCATCTTAATGTCAACCAAAGTAGTTTTCAAAGTACTGATAGTCTGGTCAACATGTACCTTTTTAGGTAAAATTTTTGTATCTTCTCCGAAAATTACGATCAAGGTGTCATTCGATTCGGAATAATGTATAGAAAGTTTAAGAAAAAGTCCCGAAAGGGGCCCATAAAAATTGCAAAAGTTATATACAATAAATAATAAAAAAAAAATGGGGGTTTGTTTTTTTTTTTTTTTTGATATCTCAAAAACTATAAAAGATATTTAAAATTAAAAAAAAAACAAAATAAGTAGAAATTTCCTAAAATAAAGTCCTACGACCGGAACTGTATCTTAAACATTTATAATTTTTACAGAGCCCCGAAAATAGCGCTAAAAGCGGGCAGTCTAACTTCCGTGCGAGGCAACAAAAAAATCATTTTGTCATATAAAATATGAAAATTTAAGAATTAGGATACCCGAATAAATAATTATCCGCCAGCCAAAAAATTTTATCCCCATTTTTCCATTGGTTAATTAAAAACTTTTTTTTATTGTATGTTAACATAAAAAGCCCGATTATTATTAAACTACAACCTTGAGATTTTTTCACGTTGTCGTGTTATTCTTAAGAGGTATAGAAATATATTCCCGTTGAAAAAATTGAAAAATGTTAAGTTTCTACTTTTATATTAACAATCAATACTGTAAAAAAAAACACAAATTTGTGAGGTACATGTTGACCAGACTACGACTGATAAGATAACTCATGATTTGCGCGTTATACAGGGTGTCCGGGAATATGTGAGCAATCTCTCGGATTCATTTAAAACACATACAAATAATATGACAAGTTCCTTTTAACCTTTTTTTCTTAAGTTCCTCTTTACTGATATATATGCTCTTAAAGGACGCCGCTGTAACTAGGTTTTTCTTAAATAACTTTAAGAGTACTTGGTATAATAAAATATTTTTTTAATATCACAAAATTACTAAGAACTCCTTAAAATGGTACCCTCCTAGAACTGTTGCATTCATTAGTACGCCAGGGGGCGAACTTACCCTTACACAATATGGCTATTTATATTTGCCCCTTGTTTATTAGAGAAATAAAAGTAGTATTTTGGATGGCTTAAACTCCTATCTAAAAAAAAATAGGTGCTATGTTAGATATCGATAAATAGAAGCATTATACTTTTAAATTTATAGGAACTTGTCACATTATATTCATGTCTTCTATATGAAAACGAGAGATTGCCTACATATTCCCTGTCACCCTGTATGAATTACATGACTTTTAGTGCCATAGATAGGTTTATGTTTAAGAATAATCTGAAACACATTATAGATAATGTTCACAGAAAGGAACAAAATTACATATTCATATTACCAGTTAATTAAACAGAATGTATAAAAAGTTGATATTATTATTTTCCAAAATCAAATTTCATTGGAGATTACCAACATCAGTTAATTTTGTTTCATCTTAATGTCTATACGGGTTAAATTCAGTGGCGGCGAGTATGTGGGTACACGGGGGCCAATGCACCCAAAGAGGTGAAATGTATGGGTGCAATGCACCCATACAAGAAAAGATTTTGAAGAACTGGTAGTTTAGTTATAGAGGAATTCGTTTTCCTGATTATGTTCATTACACCTGAGTATGCACCCTTATAAGGGCAATGGTCACGCGCAGTCAGTGTGTAGTCCTGACTACGCCCTGACTAAGTCAAACATATTCAGCAAAATGAAATCGTGTTTTTTACAGTTTACTCAACATACATGCAACCAATAGTCAATGTTAATGTTAACCCGACAAGGTCACCAAACACCTGTGCAGCAAATCAATCCTTGCTACTAGCTCAACAACGAATGACATGTGCAGCTAATCAACCTTCTTCATTTAACCGAACACTGCCCAATACATCAGGACAAAGTCCTGGTTCATGTAAATTCAACTGCAGCTGTCCGAGACATGGTTCAAGGGAACCTGTATATGGTGATGCCAGTACGTTTTATACCAGTACTCCTGAAGTTAGACGAAACAGGAAGTATATGTAAACATTGTAAATTGACTGAAAACACTGCCATGTATGTGGTTAGCAGCAATAAAGACATAAGACATGAGATAACTAAGAAGTCCATGACATTTTTTTTAAATGATCAGGTTGTAGCTTTAATTTTCCAAAATTTCTAAATGTGTTTGTTTCTCTTAGTGCGATTTTATTCTACATGGAAACACTGAAAACTTTTTTAAATACATAACTGTAGTACAAAGAGGCGCTTTTTCCTTATTTTTAAAGGATATTGATAAATTTAATCAATTTCCAATTTTTTACAGTTTATTCAAAAATTTGTTACATTTTAAAGTAAAAACTAATTAGCAGGTGAGATTCTTATTAAAAGCAGTTCAGTTAAAGGAATGTTAAAATAATTGAAAGGTATGCCGGAACAACGTTCTAACCGCCAAAAGTTTAGTTTTAAGAAAAATGAAAAAAACTCTTTTTGTATTTTTTTCTTTCAATTAAAAAAAAAAAATCTAAAACACTTGCCTTGCTTACTTATGGGTATTTTAAAGATTTAGAATAAACAACATCTTATTATAAACCTTTATTAAGAAGTTCTGAAGGTAAAAAAATCCATAAAACAACGTTTTATATACATGTCACAACATTTTGGCTCAAAGGTCTTTTATTGTGATGTGGTTAGAGAGAAGACAGTATGGTTTTAAATATCTATTAGGTTTTTATAAAAATTAATATGATTTAAAGGTATTCATTTTGTGAGGGCTAATTGCCTTCTTGGTGGGGCTAATTGGCGTCTGGGGGGGCTAAGCCTCCCACTTCTTCCCTTTTATCAAACCCCTACTTTTGACTTGACTAGGACATTGGCCCTCCTCTAATAAAATATAGGAAAGTTTTTGCCAGGGCACATAGAACATTGTTACGCGGATATAAAGATGCGTGTAATCGCTTTGACAACTCCACAAGGACAAAATTGTGAGAGATTTGCGTGAAACGGTGGGGGCTTATGCGTATGGGTTTAAAAAAATAATTTTTTTATGGAAATCCAACTTTAGACCAGACTGTCGGTTAGAACTTTGTTCCGGCCTTACCTTTACAATAGAAACTCTATATTATAAACCATGATTCTACATTATACTTGAAAGAAAATACAATAAAAATTTTGTTATATTAAACTGTGGGGTTAGAAGTCCTGTAGAAATTGCTAATTTTGAGCCAGGTAATAAGTAATAAGTCCATATTAATGTTGTAGGTACTTTAGTAAATACCTCCCAAAAGTATTGAAGTAAACTTACCCGGTTTAAATAGTACTTAAATTAACGCGTTTATATTGGTAAATTATAGGTTAAAGCAGATTGGCAAAAAGACTAAATCATATTATGACTTCTTTTTTACTAGCTGCAACCACAGAAATAATAAGCTTACATTTTTGAAAATCTGTATGTGAATTATGGAGTCTGTAAATATGTGTACTTATTTTTTACAATAAATACATTGTGATGTGAAACTTTTCCAGATTTTTTTGTGTATTTCTAGCTATAAAGTATTAAATTTAAATTAAGTACAAATGTAAACGCACATAATCCAATAAGAATAGAAGAGGGAGAGAAACAGTTGTCATACACCAACCCATTGGGTGCATTCAGGAGTACTCAGCGCTTAACCGCTTAGTTTCACATGTGTCAAAATTGTCAAATAAACCAATAGGAAGGCTTTATTTTGACAGTTTTGACACTCCGCTTAGTCAGCGGTTAAGCGGCTGAGTACTCCTGAATGCGCTTAATGAAAAATGCCACACATGCAGCAAGTGATACGTTAAGCCACTAATTAG